>PVHX01008848.1:0-44479 GCA_004024805.1 Geosciurus inauris
CTAAAGATGTTGAACATTTTTTCATATGTCTGTTGATGGATTGTATATCTTCTTCTGTGAAGTTTGTGTTCAGCTCTTTGGCCCATTTATTGATTGGGTTGTTAGTTTTTTTGGTGTTAAGTTTTTTGAGTTCTTTATATATCCTGGAGATTAGTGCTCTATCAGATGTGTGTGTGGCAAAGATTTGTTCCCAGGATGTGGGCTGTCTGTTCACTTCATTGATTATTTCTTTTGCTGAGAAGAAGCTTTTTAGTTTGAATCCATCCCATTTGTTGATTCTTGATTTTACTTCTTGTGCTATAGGAGTCTTGTTAAGGAAGTATGGTCCTAAGACTTCTTGTTTTTGACTTTCAAAAGTTTGATAATAATGTGTCCTAGTGTGGTTCTCTTTGAGTTCATCTTACTTGGACTTCTTTGAGCTGCCTGGATGTTTATATTAATGACTTTTATTACATTAGGGAAGTTTTAAGTCATTATCTCTGACCTTTCTCTCCTTTCGCTGTGACCCCTACAATGCATGTTGGGTCATTTGATGGTGTCCCATGAGCCCCTGCATCTTTGTTCCCATTTCTTCAATTTTAAAAAAATTTCTGTTTCTCAGATTCAATACTTTCCATTGTCCTGTCTTCAAGTTCACTGACTCTTTCCTTTGTCTGCTCAAATCTGCCTTTGAAACTCTCTAGTAAAGTTTTCATTTCAGTTATTGTGCTTTCCAGCTCCAAGTTTTTTTCTATAAGATTTTTTAAACCTTTAGTTTATTTATTTGTGTATTTTTTAAGTGGTGCTGAGGATTGAACCCAGTGCCTCATGCGTGTGAGGCAAGTGCTTTACCACTGAGCCACAACCCCAGCCCTCCAAGTTTCTTTATGGTTTGTTTTCTTTATTGATATTTCCATTTTGTTCATATGTTGTTTTCATGACTATCTCCACATATTTCCTTAATTACTAGGGCATCTTTAGACAGCTATTTAGAGTCTTTGTCTAGTAGATCTGCCATCAGGGACAGTCTGTTTCAGAGAATGTCTTTGTTGATTTTTTCCCCCTATGAATAGTCTATACTTTCCTCTTTCTTTGTATGCTTTGTGATTTTTATTGAAAACTGAACATATGATGGTAACTCTGAAACCCAGATTCTCCTTCTTCGCCAGAGTTTGCTGGCTTTTGTTATTGTTTTTAATCATTTTTTGTTTGTTTTGATTGTTACAGACTGTCTCTGTGCCAACGACTGGGTGAGGTGTAAACATAAGGCCTTCTCAGATCTTTTCTAAGCCTATGCCTCTCCTGAATATGCATGGTTAATTTACAATTTTCTTTGTATACTCAGTTGTTTCAAATGTCCAGTGTTGTATCAAAAAAGCAAAAATAAGAAAAATGAAGAGGGAAGAATGCAGGCCCTTTAATGCCATGGAAGTCACTGCAGCTATGGGAGGAAGGGCTTGCAAAAAGAGGGGGAGATGCAACAATGGCCTTCTCTGTCTGAACTTCTCTGATCAGAAATGGCAATTACTGATCAGAGCACATGTGTGTGCATGTGCACATGCACACACACATTCCCCTATTATTTCTTTTATTTATTTATTATTGTTGTTGTTGTTGTTGTTGTTGTTATTTTGCACTGCTATGGATCAAATTCAGGGCATCACACATGCTTGACAAGCTCTCTACCACACAGCCACATCCCCAGCCCTCATTTCACTACATTCTTACTTGTATGATTCCTAAAAAAAACTGATATAATTATTGCCCTTACTTTTTTTTATTTGTACTTTCTAATTACACATGATAGTAAAATGTATTTTGGCAAATTATACATACACAGTGTATAACCTATTCTATTTAGGATCCTGTTCTTGTGGTTGTACATGATGAGGAGTTATCCTGACCATGTGTTCAAATACAAGGCAAGGAAAGTTATGTCCAATTAATTCTACTGTCCTTCCTATTTCCCTTCTCCTCCCTCCCCTTCATTCCTCTTTGTCTAATCAAATGGATTTCTATTTTTCCTTTCCCCACCCTCACTTTTAGTGTGTTAGCAACCACATATCAGAGAGAACATTTGGCCTTTGGTTTTTGGGGATTGGCTTATTTCACTTAGCATGATATTTTCCAGCTCCATCCATTTATCAACAAATGACAAAATTTCTTCTTATGGCTGAGTAATATTCCATTGTATATATATATATACCTCATTTTCTTTATCCATTCATCCATTGAAGGACACCTAGATTGTTTCCACAGCTTGGCTATTGTGAGTTGAGCTGCTATAAACATTAATGCGGCTATGTCACTGTAGTATACTATTTTTAAGTTCTTTGGGTAAAGACCACGGAGTGAAATAACTGGGTCAAATGGTGGTTCCATTCCAAGTTTTCTAAGGTATCTCCATGCTTTCCATTGTGGCTGCACCAATTTTCAGTCCCACCAACAATGTAAGAGAGTATCTTTCTCTCCACGTTCTGGCCAACATTTATTGTCACTTGTATTCTTTATAATTACCACCCTAACCCTAACCCCAGGATTGGAGGGGCAGACTGTCCTGGGTAGACCCAGAGGCTATTTGGCCCAATAAACATCCTCACTTTTCTTTTTTTTTTTTTTAAGATTTTTTTTTATTTGCAGATGAACACAATGTCTTTATTTTATTGCTTTGTATGTGGTGCTGAGGATCGAACCCAGGCCCTCACGTATGCGAGGCAAGCGCTCTACCGCTGAGCTACAATCCCAGCCCCATCCTCACTTTTCTATGGGTAAGATTTTTGTGCCCCATCTTTTACAATATTTTTGTTTTTGATTTTTCTGTTGTTTGAATATGATTTGCAAAGAAGATTGGGGGGATATATCCTGTTTAGTGTCCTTTGAGCTTCCTTAATCTGTAGTTTCATGTCTGTTATTAATTTTGGAAGATTCCCCCTCATTAATACTAATATTTTTTCTATACCTTTCTACTATTTTTTTCCTTTCTGATATTCCCATTACATATATGCCATACCTTGTGTGTGTGTGTGTGTGTGTGTGTACTGGGAATGGAACCTAGGACAAGCAAGGCAAGCACTCTACCACTGAGCTATACCCCCAACCCTTATGCCTTCCTTTTGTAATTGGCCTACAGTTGATGGGATATTCTGTTCCATATTTTTAATTCATTTTCCTCCTTGCATTTTGTTTTGGGGATTACCATTGATATATGCCCAAATTCACTGATTCTTTCCTTGACCATGTCCAATTTATAATGAGTCCTTGACTATATCCAATTTATAATGAGCCCTCACCAAAAAATTCATTTCTTTTAGTATTTTTGATTTCTATCACTTCCTTTTCATTCTTTCCTGAGTTTCCATATCACTGCCTATATTGTCCTTCTGTTCTTATATGTTGTCCACTTTTCCCCTAAGATCCTTTAGCATACCAATCATACTTGTTTTAAATTCTCAGTCTGATAGTTCCAACATCTCAGCCAGAGTTGAATCTAATCCTGATGCTTGCTTTGTCTGTTCAAGCTGTTGTCTTTCAGTGTGCCTCATAGTGTAATGTTGAAAGATAAACATGACGCAGTACATAGAAGAAACTGAGGGAAGCTGGGCTGGGTGGCATCTGCCTATAATCCCAGCTACTGGGGAGGCTGGGGTAGAAGGATCATAAATTTGAGGTCAGTTTGGGCAATTCAGCAAGACCCTATCTCAAAAATAAAAAGAAGCTAGGGGCAAAGCTGAGTGGTAAAGTGCCCCTGGGCTTAATATCTAGTATCACAAAAAAATAAAAATAAAAATAAATATAAATAAATAAAACAAAAAGAGGGAGAGAAAGGAAAAAAGAAAATCGAGGTTAATTTCTAAATTGGTTCTGTTTTAATTCTAAATCAGTTCTCAAACTGAGATATGCCAAGGCCCAAATAGGGGTATGAGGACCAGGGAAAGAAAGAAGATCAGAGCAGCCAACAGGAGAATGTCTGGAAAACCTCTCCAGAGGAGCCACATACAGGGTGGAGCCCTTACCTGGTCCCATTCTATATTGTGGGGTGGGTGGAGCTGGGACAGAGTGGACACTCACAAAACAAAAACAAAATTGTCTACCTCTGGGGCAGTCTGTGTGCTCTTGAGAGTAGGTTGTGTCTGAGTCCTCAGTTCACATTTTCTGGCACACAGCGGCCTCAGTAAATGCTTGACCTGCGTTGATCCTTAGGAAGCCCAGGGCACCATACTGGACATCACAACAAACAAGTGGTCAACCCACCAGCTCTCACATCAACTTATTCTTGCCCTCCTTATCATGGAGAGCCAGGCAAATGCTCCTTCAATGACATTCACAGACATTAGCATCAAGATATTTCTCTCCTTCCTCTCTCTCTCTCTGTCTCTCTCTCTCTGTCTCTCTCTCTCTCTCAATGCATATCAGAGATCTCCTCAGAAACAGAGAAAACAAGGTCAAGGCAAGGTGTGAGACAGTAGACTTAAACTGAGGTGTAAAAACAGTGACCTAGGGGCTGGGGCTGTAGCTCAGTGGTAGAGCGCTTGCTTAGCATGGGTGAGGCCCTGGGTTCGATCCTCACCACCACATACAAATAATAAATGAATAAAATAAAGATCCATCAACAACTAAAAAAAAAAAAATTAAAAAAAAAAAAACCAGTGACCTAAGCCTCTTCAGTTACAGTATATTCTTTTATCTCCTCAGGGAATATTCAGAAAGGAGACCTACTTTCCAGTGAGAACTTAGAAACCAGCCCCTATCTATCAAATCTCTTGCTCTGGTTGATCTGCAACCTGTTTTAAAGCATTTTCCTTCTTGAAAACACACCCTTCTATATTATGAGGCAGTGGGTTTGGTGGGGACCTGGGAATTAAGCTGCCTTTACACCAGCTGTTTCCTCTAACAAGAACGCTTTTCCAGATGTCTGCATTGCCAGCTCCCTCACCTCCGCTACCCTTCAAGTCACTACCTTCTCAAGGGGCTGCACTATTACAATCCACTCCTAGCTCCACACCCCAGAGTTCCCTGTCTCCCTGCTCTATTTTTCCTAGCTTTTATAACTTCATCTTTGCTTTGTCTGCAGTGTGAACATATGCCTGGTTACAGCATATAACTTCCTCATCATATTCATTGTCTGCCTCTTGTATTACTCAAATGGAACGAGCATAAGAACATAGATTTTTCTGTTCTGGCCACTGATATGTAAAGCACTCAGAAATGGCACATAAGGGACAATGATGAAATAGTTTTGAGTGTGTGAAGAAAGGGGCACCTAGGTTCAGTCTGCCCTGCTAGTAACTAGCTGGTTGTGTGTCTTAAGTATTTGCTTCCATCTTGGCCCCTATTTCACCATCTGTAAGACTGGGATCCAAGCATCCCCCCCTTGCTGGACGGCTCATGAAGCATCTGGCAGGGTGCATGGCACAAGCAGACAGTTACAAGTGGGCCACCCAACTGATATAATCCCCACCCCGAGTCTCTTCATCTTCCATCTATTGCAAGGCCCTTTCCTGAGGGGTCATCACTAAGACTGCAGGTCTGGGGCTGCAGTGAGGGGATGAGGCATGAGGCTGTGAAGACTAGAAGATCTCAGGATTCTCTCACTCCCGTGTCTGCTGAGCTTAGTGAGGAGCAACTGGCCTCTGGCTCTCAGAACTCCCATACCTCAGTTACATGGCAGCAAAAGGCCTAGAACCATGCCCGCTTCTGCAGCATATATACTAAAGTTGGAACGATACAGAGAAGATTAGCATGGCCCCCATGCAAGGATGACAGCAAATTCATGAAGTGTTCCGTATTTTTTCTGATAAGTGGATGCTGATCCATAATGGGGGAGGGGACATAGGAAGAATGGAGGAACTTTGCTCAAAAGGGGGGGGGTAGGAGGAGACATGGGGGCAGGAAAGATGGTGGAATGAGACGGACATCAATGCTCTAGGTACACATATGACTGCACATATGATGCAACTCTACATCATGTACAACTAGAGAAATGAAAAGTTATGCTTAAAAAAAAAAAAGGCCTAGAACCAATCTTGTGGTCCTCAGAGAAGCCTGAGTCCTCCTGTGACCTTCTCCACCACATTCCACAGAGTCAGCTATTCAGCCCTGACTACCAGGGATCAAACCTACAGCAGGGGAAGGGACTCAGAACTCCCCTGAACCCCACTGCTGTGGGGAGGTGAGGAGGCCAATACATGCTCAGGAAACCGCTGGACCTATGGGATGAGAAGAGACGGGAGTGGGTTCTCCAGTCAGAGGTTTGGGGCCCAGGCTCTGGAGCCAACCTGGGCTCGTGTCCTGCCTCTACCACATAGGTGTGTGGCTTCTTGGGTTGCTACAGTCCCCAAGCGTCAGTACCCTTAGCTGTATAATAAAGATCCTCACAGTGCCCATCTCACTAGACTGAGTGAGATGATAGGTTAGCATATTTCCTGGCACCCAGCTATGGTAAAATCACTTTCAAAGGTCTTTAAACACCAGATGAATTCCCTGGGAATGCCTTGCCACAGTGTGTTTGGCCAGGGGGAACCACATAAACCACAGCTGTGACATGCGGAGTGGGGAGACAGCCAAGCCTTCAGTACTGCTCACGTCAACCAGCCAGGGCAGGCAGCTTCAAATTCTGAAATTTTTATTTGTAATCTTCGACAATCTGCCAGATAAAACTGCTTCTGCAAATTATGACCTTCAGAGGATGACAAGAAGTCAGTAGTGTATATGTGCTATGTATGTGTGCAATAAATCACACACACAAATTATTTTTTGGCACTGGGAATCGAACCCCAGGGCACTGTACCACTGAGCTGCATCCCCAGCCCTTTCTTTTAAGATAGGGTTTCTCTAAGTTGTGGAGGTTGCTTGAATGCACTATCTTCCTGCCTCAGTCTCTGGAATCACTGGAACTATAGATGTGCACCACAGTACCTGGCACGATATATAATTTGTAACTTTTTGTCACTCAACAAATACTTAATAGACACCCACTCTGTGCCAAGCCTGAGATCCCTGCAAGGGGCTAGGGGATACAGCCTCTACTCTACAGGACCTGACAGGTTATGGGGGAGAGAACACACAAAGTATCCCCACAGGATCAGCACAGTACTTTGCCAGAAGCACACAAAGGATACAAACAAGCTCAGCAGAAGGGCAAGCACCCTAAAGGAGAGCTCAGAAAAAACTTTGAAAGATGAGCAGAAGGCCGTAGGGAGGAAGGCACAGAAGCAAAGGCCATGCCCACCGCAGCATCTGCTCGTCCCTGAGCACAGCTGGATCACACAGTGAGGAAGTCACTGCAGGGGCAGATGTGCCCCGAATACTAAGGAGCATAATGGGATCCTGTGTATATGAGAACTATGGGTCTACCTTTACCATGCAGGCTGTGGGGAGCCAGTGCACAACTTGAAAGTAAGGCCGAACCTGGCAAGTTATTTCTTAAATCATTCATTTCCAAAAACAGATTTTGCATGAACATAGAACAAAATTCAAAAAAATCAAAAGGGTTTACAGTGAAAACACAAAGTCTCCCTTTGATCTCTCTCCCATTCATGTAGTTCCCCAACCCGGAAGCTGCCACTGCTCCCACTTCCTGTAGATCCTTCCAGAGATCTGCTAGATCCCTCTGGATGGGGGAATATGATAGCATAGTAAATGGTGGTGGGGTTGTGCCTGACTTTTTCTTTTTAATTGAACCCAGGGGTACTTTACCACTGAGCCATATCCCAGCCCTCTTATTTATTTATTTTGAGACAGGGTCTCACTAAATTGCCCATACTGGCCTTGGACTTGCAATCCTCTTGCCTCAGCCCCCCTAGTTGCTCTGATTACAGGTGTGCACCATTGCACCCAGCCTTACTTTTTAAACTTATTTTATTTTGGAGATCGTTTCCTATTAGTACGTTGTCACTTGCTGTATTCTCTTTAATGGTCCTCCAGTATTCCAATCAGAGAGATTTAGATTGTTTTGGAATATCATTTCATAAGGTGTCTACTTTGGCTGGAGCTTGGAGAACAGAGGGAAGCTAGACTGGAGCTGGGGCATCAATGGCAATGAACACTGGATTTGAGGAAAGATTATAAGTGAGGAGATGAGGATTGATGGTTACAAGGAGAGGAGAGAGCTCTGGGAGTCAGTAAGAAGCTGAGTGGTCAGATTAATCACCTACTGAATGCTGGAGTGAAAATCAGGACAGAGAATCAGAAGACACGGGCAGGCAATTCACAAAGGAGGACTATAATGACCAAAGAGTATCTACAACCAAGTATGGGCCCATTAGTAATCAAGGAGGTTCAAATTAACACCATGAGATAGATGTCACACTCACTAAAATCATACAAATGAGATTATGTCTAACTAAAAAGTTTCTTCATAACAAAGAAAATGATAAAAAATGAACATGTAGCCAGGCACGGTGGCACGAGCCTGTAATCCCAGCACTTAGGGAGGCTGAGACAGGAGACTCACGAGTTCCACGCCAGCCTCAGCAAGGACGAGGCACTGAGCAACTCAGTGAGACCCTGTCTCTACATATAACACATAAAATAGGGCAGAGGATGTGGCTCAGTGGTCAAGTGCCCCTGAAAAAAAAAATGAAAATGTAACATAAGAATGGGAAAAATATTTGTAAAACATATATCTGAGAAGGGGTTAATGTCCAAAATATATACGGAGTTCGTACTTATAGAAGACAGACAGACATGAGTAGTGGGAACCTGAGGAAAAGGGAATAGTTCTATATCGGGCCCACTGTACTGACCCCCACGTGCCTTCACTTTTTTTTTTTTTTGGTACTGAGGATTGAACTCAGGGGTACTCAACCACTGAGCCACATCCCCAGCCCTATTTTGTGTTTTATGTAGAAACAGGGTCTCACTGAGTTGCTTAGCACCTCGCCATTGCTGAGGCTGGCTTTGAACTCATGATTCTCCTGTCTCAGCCTCCCAAAGTACTAGGGTAACAGGCGTGAGCCACCGGGTCCGGCTACATGCTTTCACTTTTTTTTTTTTTTTTAATATTTTTTTAGTTGTTAATAGACCTTTATTTTATTTATTTATATGTGGTGCTGAGAATCGAACCCAGTGCCTCACGCATGCTAGACAAGCGCTCTACCACTGAGCTACAATCCCAGCCCCATTACTCAGTTTTTTAAAAAAAGAAAATCCTGCTATTTGTGACAGCATAGATGGAACTGGAAGACATTATGCTAAATGAAATCAGAAAGACATAGAAAGAGAAATACTGCACAATCTCATTTGCATAAGGAATCTTCAGTAGATGCACTCAAGGAGCAGAAAGTAAAATGGTGCTGTCAGGGGCTAGAGGGAAGAAGAAAGGGGTGATACTGATCAAAGAATATAAAAGTGGTAACTAATATAGAGGTGATGAATGTTAATTAGTAGGAATGGGGTGGTCATTTCCAAATGTATATCAAAGCATCAAATTATATGCCTTAAAAATGTAATTTTTATATGTAAAAAAAGTTAAATTGGCACAAAATAATTTAAAAGACAGCCGGACACACTGGCACACACCTGTAATCCAGTGGCTTGGGAGGCTGAGGCAGGAGGATCGCAAGTTCAAAGCCAACCTCAGCAAAAGCAAGGCACTAAGCAACTCAGTGAGACCGTCTCTAAATAAAATACAAAACAGGACTGGGGATATGGCTCAGTGGCCGAGTGCCCCTGAGTTCAATCCCCGGTACCAAAAAAATAAAATAAAATAAAGCAATTCGCCAACTGTATTCTATATCAATAGCTACTTATTACTACTCAATTCAATTAATACTCTGTTTTAATACATATAATAAAGTCTAATTATTAAAAATGACACAGGTTTTTATATTGGCTACTAAATACACATGTACACTAATTAAACTGCCCACATCTATAGATCCTTTCCCTTAGAAAGAATCCCTTCTTCATGATCCACTTCAGGACTTTTCAAAAGTGACCTTATCCTCCAGCAGTGCATGGTTGAGACTGTGCCACCATCTCTAGTTTCCAGAAGCTGCTCAAAGGAAAGGCTGGGACAGATTCCACACATTACTCCCTACCTGGTGACTAGGTAACCTGTGCAGCAGAATATTTTTTTAAATATTAGTTTTGGATTTTGTCTCTGTACTTTATACATAATCATACATACAAGATTTTCCTTTTTCACATTTTTTATTGGTGCATTATAGTGGTACATAATGATGGGATTTGTTGTTACATATTCATACATGCACACAATATAGCAAAATAATGTGGCCAATATCACTCCCAACACATCCCCCTGCCTCCCTCCCCCATTCCCTTGGTCCATTTCCTCTACTGATCTCTCTCTGATTTTCATGAGGTCAGACACCACCTTTCTTTTCCATTTGCCTCTCTAGCTTCTGCATATGAGAGGAAACATAACATTCTTGACCACCTGAGTTTGAATTATTTCACTCAAAATGATGGTCTCTGGTTCTATCCATTTCCTGAAAATTACATAATTTCATTTTTCTTTAAGGCTGAAGAAAACCCCATTGTGTATATATACTACATTTTCTTTATCCATTCATCTATGGACACCTAGGCTGATTCCATAATTGGGCTATTGTGAATCGTGCTGCTATAAACAGGGGTATGCATATATCACTCTAGTAAGATGATTTTGATTCTTCAGGGTAAATACCAGGGAGTGGTATAGCTGGGTCATATAATGGTTCCATGCTTAGTCTTTTGAGGAGCCTCCATACTGATTTTCATAGCAGTTGTACTAATTTACAGTGCTATCAACAGTGTAAAAGTGTTTCTATTTTTTCACATTCTCTACATCATTTATTATTGTTTGTATTCTTGATGACTGCCATTTTAACTGGAGGAAGATGAAATCTCAGGGTAGTTTTGATTCACATTTTCCCTAATTGCTAATGATGTGGAACTTTTATACACACACACACACATATACACACACACACACACGTATATATATTGGCCATTTGTATTTCTTCATTTGAAAAGTGTCTATTTAATTCACTTGCCTATTTATTGTGTTATTTGGTTCTTTGATGTAAAAAGTTTTTTGAAGCCGGGTGCGGTGGCTCAAGCCTGTAATCCCAGCACTTAGGGAGGCTGAGACAGGAGAATCGTGAGTTCAAAGCCAGCCTCAGCAATGGCGAGGCGCTAAGCAGCTCAGTGAGACCCTGTCTCTACATAAAACACAAAATAGGGCTGGGGATGTGGCTCAGTGGTCGAGTACCCCTGAGTTCAATCTCCAGTACCAAAAAAAAAAAAAAGTTTTTTGAGCTCTTTATCTATTCTGGATATTAATCCTCTATCAGAAGAGTAGCTAGCAGGGCTGGGATTGTAGCTCAGTGGTAGAGCGCTTGCCCCTCATGCATGAGGCACTGGGTTCGATCCTCAGCACCACATAAAAATAAATAAACAAGTTGCACATCAGCACGGGCATAGGAGAGGGGCATTGTTATTTTTCAGTGGGGACTCTTGGCTGCTTTTATATAGGTGTTGGGGAATTCAGATTAGCCTAGTATTTGGAAAACTCTGTCTTAACCACTGTAGCCATCCAGGACAGATGTGAAATCCTCTGACCTCAAAGAAAAGGTAGGGAATGAATAAATAAAATTGTAAATGCAACCATCCCACCTGCCCTGGAGGGTCCCCCACATGTGACATTCTATAGTGTCAGAGATAGGGAAAAATAAATAAAGATATTGTGTGTCCATCTACAACTAAAAAAAAAATTTTTTTAAATTAAAAGAAAAAAGAAGAGTAGCTAGCAAAGATTTCCTCCCACTCTGTGGGTTCTCTCTTCTCATTCCTAATTGTTTCCTTTGCTGTGAAGCAGCTTTTTAATTTGATACCATCTCATTTATTAACTCTTGGCATTATTTCCTGAGCTTTAGGGGTCCTACTGAGAAAGTCACTGCTTCTGCCTAAAAGCTGGAGTATTGACCCTATGTTTTCTTCTAGGAATTGCATAGTTTCTGGTCTAATTCTGAAGCCTTTGATCCATTTTGCATTGATTTTTGTGCAGGATGAGAGATAAGGGTCTAGTTTCATTCTTCTACATATGGATAACCAGTTGTCCCAGCACTATTTGTTTAAAAGGCTGTCTCTTCTTCAATATAGGTGTCTTTTGGCACCTTTGTCAAGGATCAGATGACTGTGTGTTATGGTTTAGACGTGATGTCCCCAAAAGCTCACATGTAAGACAATGCAATAAGGTTCAGAGGAAAAATGATTGGGTTTTAAGAGTTTTAACCCAATCAGCGAGTTAATCCCCTGATAGAGATATTAACTGAGTGGTAATTGAAGTTGTAGGGTGTTGGGGCATGGCTTTGGGGTATATATTCGTATCTGGCAAGTGGAGAACTCTTTCTCTGCTCTCTGATCATGATGTGAGCTGATTCCCTCTGAAATACTCTTCCACCATGATGTTCAGCCTCACCTGGAGTGCTTGGGGAATGGAGCTGGCTTTATATGGACTGAGACCTCTGAAACTGAGAGCCCTCAAATAAACTTTTGCTCCCCTAAAATTGTTCTGTTCAGATCCTTTAGTCACAGAGGCAAAAAAGCTAAAACATTGTATCTGTGTGGATTTGTCTGTGTGTCTTCCAGTCTGTACGACTAATCTATGTGTTTGTTTTTATGCCACTGCCATGCAGTTTTTGTTTCTATAGCTCTACAGTATAATTTGAAGTCAGGTATTGTGATGCTTCCAGCATTGTTTTGTTGTTGTTGTTGTTGTTTTCTTTGTTGTTGTTGTTTTGGCTTAAAAATGGCTTTGGCTATTCTGGGCCTTTTATTCTTCTAAATGAATTATTTTAAGACTGTTTTTTTTCCCCAGTTCTGTGAGGAATACCATTGGTATTTTGATGAGGATTGCATTGAATCCATAGATTGCTTTTGGTAGCCTGGTCATTTTCATGATATTAATTCCACCCATCCATGAACATGGGCAGTCTTTCCATCTTCTCAGGTCCTCTTCAACTGCTTTCTTTGATGTTCTACAGTTTTCATTGTAGAGGTATTTCACCTCCTTGGTTAGATTTATTCCTGGATTTTTAAATTTTTTTTTTATTTTTTTGGTTTTGAGGCTATTATGAATGGAATTGTTTTTGATTTCTTTCTCAGAAGATTTACTATTGGTATACAGGAATGCTATTGATTTTTATATGTTGATTCTGTAACATGCTACTTTGCCAAACTTGTTTATTAGTTCTAGTACTCTTCTGGTGGAGTTTTTTTTTTTTTCTTTTTTAATCTTCTAGGTACAGGATCTTTTTTTTTATTTATTTTTTTTAGTTGTTGATGGATTTTTTTTAAATATTTTTTTAGTTGTAGATGGACACAATATCTTTATTTTATTTATTTATTTTTATGTGGTGCTGAGGATCGAACTCAGTGACTCACGCATGCGAGGCAAGTGCTCTACCACTGAGCTACAGCCCCAGCCCCTGTTGATGGATTTTTATTTTATTCATTTATTATTTATATGTGGTGCGGAGGATCGAACCCAGTGCCTCACGCGTGCTAGGCAAGTGTGCTACCGCTGAGCTACAGCCCCAGCCCAAGGTACAGGATTCTTATCATCTGCAAGCAGTAGTTGCTCTGGCTAGACTTTCTAGCACTGTATTAAACAGGAGTGGTGAGAGTGGACATCCTTGTCTTGTCCCAGATTTTAAAGGAAATGCTTTCAGTTTTTCCCCCATTTACTATGAGGTTGGCTTTGGGTTTTTCATATATAGTCTTTACAATGTTGTAGTAAGTTACTTCTATCCCTAGTTTCTTCAGTGTTTTTATCATAAATAGGTGCCGAATTTTGTCAAAGGCCTTCTCTGCATCTACTAAGATGACTGAATGATTTCAGTCCTTAATTCTATTAATATGATAAATTATTTTTTATTTGCATATATTAAATCATGCTTGCATCTCCGAAATAAAACCAACTTGGTCATGGTGTACAATCTTCTTTTTTTTTTTGGTACTGGGGATTGAACTCAGAGGTACTCGACCACTGAGCCACATCCCCAGCCCTATTTTGTGTTTTATGTAGAGACAGGGTCTCACTGAGTTGCTTAGCACCTCGCCATTGCTGAGGCTGGCTTTGAACTCGCGATTCTCCTGTCTCCCTAAGTGCTGGGATTACAGGCTTGAGCCACCGTGCCCGGCTTGCCGTCAAACACAATCTGCTAACATTTTATTAAGTATTTTTGCATCTAAGTTCAGAATGGTCTACTCCATTAGACTTTCACCTGAATATTTTGTTTGATTTATTATGTCTTTCATTTGAAAGATTTGTTTGATTCTTTTTCAACATTTCTATTTCCTTATTGAATTTCTCATTCATATTCTGTACTGACTTCCTTAATTCATCCTATTGTTTTTCTGGGTTCTGATTATTTTTACAATGATTCTTTTTGAATTCTTTATCTAATGGGTCATCTACTATCTTTGGGGTCAGTGGCTGGAGAATTAAGAACTTAGGGGGTGTTGTGTTACCTTGTATTTTCATATTTCTTGTATTCCTGTGTTTGGTTTTAAGCATCTGTTGGGAGGGATTTCTCTTCTGCTTTTATGGGTGGGCTTTTTTAGACCACAGTCTTTACTTGCCAGAATGTCCCAGAGTGGTTTAGATTGAGACCCCCTCATAGGTATGGTTAATTCTCTGGGTTGTTTTTTTTTTTTTTTTTTGGTACCAGGGATTGAACTCAGGGCAACTCGACCACTGAGCCACATCCCCAGCCCTATTTTGTGTTTTATGTAGAGACAGGGTCTCACTGAGTTGCCTAGCGCCTCGCCATTGCTGAGGCTGGCTTTGAACTCGCGATTCTCCTGTCTCAGCCTCCCTGAGTGCTGGGATTACAGGCTTGCACCACCGCGCCTGGCTTAATTCTCTGTTTTTGCTCTAGCAGTGGATGTTCACATGTGGGAACTGGGGGCCCACCTCTATCCATTTCTTCTTGGAGTCTATCCTTTGTATTAAAATATGGCTGAAGATTGAGTGTCATTAATTTATGCATGGAGCAAGGTATGCTGTCTTTAGATTGAGTTGAGTTTAAAAGCAGATTCTCTACCCCATAAATTTAGTGGCCCTGTACATTCCCAGCATCTCAGAGAAGAGGGTATAATGAACAATAGCAACAACTGATACAAACTATATACAGCATTAAATACCCAGTTCCTACTATGACATCTACAACACTAATTACCACAAAAAAACCCAGGAATGGTGGGTCAGCAATTGTCAACAGTTAAAACAATAACCATAAGTTAGATCTGGTTTTAAAGCAAACAGCAGGTGTCAACTATGTCATCCACAGTAGTAGTGATTGCATCGGCATTAATGGTGGGGGCAGGAGCTATATAGACCAATTAGTTCTAAAAAATGGTGAGAATACAGTTAATTAAGAGAAAAGGAAATGTGCTGGGAAGGTAGAAAAGGGTTCACAACTTCAAAAAGTGAACAGACAATGCAGGAGAGATGCAGCAGGTGATGGCTATGAAGAAGGAGCAGAAAACACAGGAGAATCAAAGGAAGAGAGGAGAAAGAACAAGAGGAAGAGAAGCAAGAGAAATAAACAAACGAAAACAAAACCGAACCAAATCAAAAAATCCTAACCCTCAAAAGACAAGGAAAATGACTGCATCAAAATACTAAAAATATGAAAAAAGAAACAAATATGTATGTATGTCCCTGAAACAATCAGCACAGCAAGAACACACACACCCACATACATGGATAAACATACAAAAAAAGAAATAAAAAAAGAAAAAGGTTCTTAATGAAAAATGAAGGAACTCTCTCTACTGGGACAGTCAGAACAGTCAACCAGAATGGCTGGTCATTGTCTACGCCCAACAGTCTCTTTCTGCATCTTCTTGAGCAGTGTACCAAGAAAGAAATAGCAAAGGCTTGGGGTTGTTAGCTTCCTTTCTCTTTTTGTGTTGTTTTCTGAGCTGCTGGTTGGAAGCAGGTTGAAATAACTCTCAACTTCCTTCTCACTACTATGAGGTAGGATGGCATGGGAAGTACTATCAGCTGCAGTCTGCTCCACACAGACCAGATCTGTGCACTCCCAGGACTGAGCTGCTGCAGAGTTCTAAAGGGGAGTTCTGGCAGGTGGGGCTTAGGTCTGATCAGACCTCAGGGGCTTTATTGGGTGATCTGACTGCTCTGAAAAGGTTAAATCAATACCTCCATACAGCCTGGCAGTTGCCAATCTCTGATGGGAGTCTGGAGTCTCCCAAGAATTCTACTCATGAGGCAAGGGAGCCAATCCTCCACTCCCTCTGCTGCCCACAAATACAGCCTTTCCCAGGCTTACCCCCGAGTGTATTCAGCTGTTCACGTGAGCCGCCAGACTCAAAAGGAGAAGTGAGTTGAGCTCCCCTTCGCTTTTCTGACTTGAATCCCCTGGGCATAATCTTCTCTGTGTGTTTCACTCTGTTTTGCTAGGTACACCCTAGGCCATACAGTAGGTGCCTGCGAGTCAGTATGGCAGTGTTTACGATGATCTTCCAGCTCCCAGAGCAGCTGAAGCATGACCACCTCATGATGCCTCCCACCTCAAGATGGCTCCACCTCAGCTCCCCATGGCCAGCTGAGAAACACAGAGCACTTTTCAAACACCAGTGCACAGTGCAACTGGACCAGCTAAGTTCAGGTTACTTTTTTGATCTCAGTTTTTTCCATACCAAATTTGCTTCTGTGTGCTCCCTCCCTCTGTGCTGAATCAGCATTGCTACAGCTGCCACTGCCATGACCACCTTAGCTGTTCTTTGTTCAATGCACCCAAATTTCTGGGTCTCTAAGATACTATGTCCAATATGAGGTTTTAGTGAAATCCCTCTTTTACCCACCTTGCGGAGAAGCAGTACTGTTTCTGCCTGAATCCTGAGCCACGAAGCAACAAGGAAAGCATCTTTCCTCTAACACACCATCTTGAATCCTCCCACACAAGATTTTCAAGCAAGTGGCCAGGCACTAGGCAAGGAAAATAGAGCCAAATGAAGAAAAGGGCTATTAACTTTTGTGGAAACTCAAATCCTGAGATTAAGATTAGGACCAATGCTTAAGAAGTGGAGGGGATACAGACAGCATAGCTGGGAGAGGAAAATTTGGGAGGCAAGGGAAGGAACTGTGAATTTCTCAGGTAACAGGCATTGGGGTCCTGTTCTGCAGCCCTCAGGGGCAACATGGCGCATATGGGTGAATCTCCAAGGCCTAGGTTGAAGATTCTGTTACCCAAGATTCTGGGGTAATAAGGAAAATACCACACTCTCGGACTTGCTAGGACTGCCAGAACTGGACAGTGGCTGTTTCAGAAGCAGTGTGAAGACTGGCAGCGCCTTCTCAGCTACTTGGAACCACATAAAACCTGGATACCTTTGCATAATCTTGGAATTTGTGAGGAGCCCACCAACTAGGCAGATGATGGTAGGGGTCCTGGTAACAGAATTAAATTTAAGGAAAACAAAGACATGAAATCTTTCTTTCTTGCATCTATTCTTCTATGGATTGAAAAAAAAATCACACCAGCTATACATTTCCCCTGATTCCTCATTGTTGAGCAAGGAAAGCTCTGGTATAGCAGGTTGTTGGGCATGTACTTACCCATAGAAAGGGGTACTTGGGGGTTCATTTTTGGGGGGTCCACTACTGGGGCTAAAATGCTTTCTTTCCATCTCTGTATTTCTCATACAAAATAAGGAGACAAAGTAGACGACAGAGCAGTTTCTGTATCACAGCTAGGGAAGAGACAGGAAGAAGAGTGGAATCCACAAGCATAAAAAGGTAGTACCTAAAATATCAGTGGGTGTCAGAAGGACCTAATATGAGTACTCTGAGATTACAGCAGGCCCCGCTAAAGTCTCACTTGGTTTATCCTAGACAGAACAAACAATCCATTTGAATACACAAGACACAAATTACTTCTCATAGGAAATACCTCTTATAGAAAGAATCTGACTCAGTCTTTTGGAAAATAATTGTACCAGGCAATGATAGCTAACAGTAGGTATGCCACACAACATCATATGGAACCAAACTGTGGCTCTGCTTGCTCCCAAACAGCCACAGCCTTTAGTTATATTGGGGCAGCTTGGTGGACTAGGTGAACAGGCACCTTTAGCAGAGGAGAACACAATAGACTCCCACCCTCAGGAGACACAGGCCTGCTACACTTTCTAGATAATTGGACCTCTCCTCAAATCTACTGGAAGAGAGGAAGAGAAAAGTTGAGTTTTTACCTTTTTAGATTTCGGGTCCCTAAATGTTTGCAAAATATCAGTTATTTAGAGAACCATTATGGTGTAAAAGAAGCCACACCCACTGACCCTGTTCCCAACTCACCATCACATTCCAGCAGACACCAAAAAGCTGAACAAGGGGAACCTTATTTCTGCTCTAGTTCAACAAATCTCTCCTTTCTTCTTCTCTTGTCGCTTTTGCCCACATACAGTGGTTTGGAAGCAAGAAAAGAAGAAACTCTTATAAGAAAAATATATTATTATTTTCCTGCAAAACTTTGGAGAAAGAGTCAGATCTTGTGGCCAGTGTTCAATATGTAGCATGGTCTGGATTCCCTGTTTGGAGCTTTGAGAAAAGGGTGATAGCTATGTTTTCCCTTTTTACTTCTCTTTACTTTCCCTTTTTACTTCCAGTTGCCTAGGCAAAGTGGCAGTCTCTATGCTATTGACCTTCCAGCCGCCTAGACCCATGACCGTGATAGTACTTTCAAAGAGGCAATACCAGCTACTTTCCACATTATCATATATCTTCTTTTTTTTTTTATAATAATTTTTTTTTTAGTTGTAGATGGACACAATGTATTTTTATTTTATTGCTTTGTATGTGGTGCTGAGGATCGAACCCAGGGCCTCACGCATGCGAGGCAAGCGCTCTACCGCTGAGCTACAATCCCGGCCCCCTCATATATCTTCTTTTTAAAAAATATTTTTAGTTATAGATGAACACAATGCCTTTATTTATTTTTATGTGGTGCTGAGGATCGAACCCAGTGCCTCCCACATGAGAGATGAGCACTCTACCACTGAGCCACAATCCCAGCCCATCATATATCTTTTTCAAGAAGGTCTCCCATTCTCTGTAAAATGGAAATGAAGTTCTTTTTCTCTGGAATGGGAGGAAGGTCTTTTAACTTCTCTCCACTGTTGGAAAGAGCTTTAAGGTTTAGCAGTTTCAGACAGCTGCAGGTCATTCTAACTCTAATGTCTCATCATTCCAGAAAGTGTTTCCTAAAGTTTTTTCACTAATAGTTTCTCTACACTATTTAGTGAATAACATATTCTAAGATCAAATAAGTTTGAAAAAATAAATTTTGAAAATCTGTCCTTCTTAGAGATTTATGGCATCCATTAGCATATTCAAGACTCCGAGAAGTTGTGAAGAAACTAGTTTCCCTCACATTTTCAAATAGATTTGACCCAGTAACCCCCTCTTCACATATCACTCACTAATATTTACCTGACTTCCTTGGAGAAAGTTGTTCTTCACAACATAGAAGAATCTGGTTTCCTAATTCTTACATGGAGAATCAATGACTCTAACCTGTTTTAAGGAAATCATTCAAAAAATTTAAAAGGCTGTATATAAAAAGAAGATAATCATGAAGCTGTTTGTAATAGCAAAAGCCTGATAAAAACTCAAATATCTTAAATTAGGGGTTGAAAAAATACATTATGATACAACTGTTTCAATAAATATCATGTAATCACTAGCAATATTTCTGATACATTCTTTTTTTTCTTTTTAAATATTTTTTTTTAGTTGTAGATGGACACAATGTCTTTATTTTATTGCTTTGTATGTGGTGCTGAGGATCGAACCCAGGGCCTCACGCATGCGAGGCAAGCACTCTACAATCCCAGCCCCGAGGCATTCTTAAATCTATGCAAATGTAAAGTAATTTCAGGTGAAAGGCTGTACATATAGCACAGCTTCAACTATACACAAAATATGCACAGAAAAATATTGATTTAAATGTTTTGTGAGGTCAGTAGTATTATGGACTTAGAGTTCTTGAAACACTTCTGCATCTAAAAAAACACTTGGTGTAAAATATTTTTAAAAATATTTATTTTTTAGTTGTAAGCAGACAGAATATTTTATTTTTACGTGGTGCTGAAGATGGAACCCAGTGCCTCACACATGCTAGGCAAGCGCTCTACCACTGAGCCACACCCCAGACCCTTGGTATATTTTTAAAGCCTCATAGTTGATAAGCCTACAAGATAATTAAGAAAAATCAATGAAATCAGGAACTTGGTCAGAGTGGGAGAATGACAGCTCTAAAGGGGCTGAAAACTCTGGAAGAGTCTAGAATGGTGGTTCTCCACAGGGATGATATCGCCCCCAGGGACAATCAGAAAATAAGCCGGAGGCATCTTCGGTTATCACATTTGAAAGTCACTATTGACATCCTAAAAGGAACAGGGTGGTCCCGCATAACAAAGAATTGTCCTACATCCCTTCATCACTTTCAAACGGATCTCTGGCCATTGCTATAGGTGAAACACACGTTTATGATCATTCAAGCCTAGACCCTAACCCTATCCCTATTTTACATGATTTTAAAATGTAAAACTTTCCAGGAATACAATCACTGAGTACATCAAGGGGAAACTAAACTTTATCTGGAAAATTTTCAAGGATTGTCCACCATTTTGGAAAACAACACTGCCATGGCATGGTGTTCAAGTCACAAATACAACACACGCGTATTGGTCAGCATTTCTGGAGTTTATACCTGTGGAGAATCTATATACAGGGGGGTGAACACTTGATTACTTCATTATGGTAGTGTGTTACTCTGAAGGAATTAAAGGAATGTGGGTGAGCGCTGCTTCACCCACATTCATTTTATAAATGGATACCTCGCCTACCTTAAAATGCTTTAGGGAGGCACTGCTACCATTACATAGTTCCCTTTTTTTTGGTGCTAGGGATTGAACTCAGGGGCACTCGATCCCTGAGCCACATCCCCAGCCCTATTTTGTGTTTTATGTAGAGAAAGGGTCTCACTGAGCTGCTTAGCACCTCACCGTTACTGAGGCTGGCTTTGAACTCGTGATCCTCCTGTCTCAGCCTACCAAAGTGCTGGGATTACAGGCTTGCACCACCATGTCCGGCTTACATAGTTCCTTATTAAATTTGAAAAGTGCCTAAAAGTTCGGGCACCAGAAAGACATCCCAACAACATATGTTTACACTTCAGGTTAATATGACTAAAGCAGTTACATCGTGAGAAGTGCTGAGGTATGTGATGTCTTTCCGGGCACAGAGATAGCCTTGGTTCCTCACCAGATGGTATAGCCACCATCCGAGCCACCCATGAAGAAGTTTCCTTTCTGCTGAGTTTCGACCCTGGGCTCCCTGCATGACTGTAGGCTGAGCAGCACTAAGAGGGCATCTGGGAGGCGGAGAAGGAATGTTGTCAGCAGCAGCCCCAGCTCCAAATATGGCACCCGCATCAGACCCTACTTCCACCAGCACTGTTGCCCCAGGTGGAGAGAAAGGACCAACTGGATAAGCCATAGGGACTGTGGAACCTAAAGGCCCATGAGCCATAGATTAGGCCATAGAAGATACAGAGAGGCGCCAGGAAATGCAGCTGACATGGTAGGGACTGTGGTAGCCCCTGGGTGCACAAAGCTCAAATGACAGAGCTCTGAGTAAGCAGGTGGAGCATCAGCATAGGGTGGAGCCTGGGGAAGATGCAAGGTGTGAGGGTGTACCTATTCCCAGGAGGCTGCACTGAGTAGTTGGCTGCACTGGATACTCACCTTTGCTGTGGCTGCGGGTCCAGTGTGACTTGGCGTTGCTGATGGTGTTTTTCATCCTCTCCCTGTTCGGAGTCACTGGATATCTATAAATCTTTGGAGATTAAAATGCTTCCTTATTTCAGGTTGCATTTGCTAACACTAGTAAAGTTGAGCATCTTTGGAAATATTTTTCAGTCACATTATTGCCTTAATTGGAAATTCATATCTTTTGTCCATTTTTTTCCCCTTTGGGGTTGATTTGTGGTTCTTCATATATTCTGACTATAAATCATTTGTTTGTTAATATATATGTTGGAAATTATTTTCTCCAAGTCTGCTGCCTATCTTTTAACTTTTGTTATACATAAGTTTTAAATTTTGGCATAGTCAAGTTTGGCACGTTTTTCCTTTATTTTCTTTTTGGCTTCTCAAAAGCCTCTTTCTCTACCTCCAGACATCATTTTCAATAGCTGCATAATACTTCATTGTGTGTATATATCATAATGTATAAAATTCTCTCTCATCATTGGAAATTTAGGTTATTCCATCCTTTCACTAATGTAAAGAATGATGTGGAAAATAACAATGTTCAACATGATATTCTTAGTATATATCTCAGTACCTAGCAAAGAAAGCATAATAAATGTTTCTTGAATAAGAATGAGGAGAAAAGCAGGAAGCTTTTCCAAACTCCCATATCAAACGTTAAAAATGCAGCCCAGGGGCTGGGATTGTAGCTCATGGTAGGGACTGTGGTAGCCCCTGGGAGTGGTAGAGCGCTTGCTTTGCATGCATGAGGCCCTGAGTTCGATCCTCAGCACCACATACAAAGCAGTAAAATAAAGACATTGTGTCCATCTACAACTAAAAAAAAAAAAACTGCAGCCCAAATCAAACAAATTATTGGCAATATTGGCAAATTAGCCCTGTAATGCTCCTTTAGCCCAGCTAATCAAAAGATGAGTCTGCTTCTAAAATCTAGGTGGGTTGGGGGTGCAGATATGTAGCTCAGTGACAGAGTGTTTGCCTAGCATGTGCAAAATATACAAGGTTCAATGCCAAGTACTGCAATAGTCACTTTGGGGGATGTGGCCTAAGGAAATGAAGTTCTAGGTTCAATGCCAAGTACTGCAATAACAATGATTAAGTAATTAGTTTAAAAATCTAAAAATCTAGGCAGGGAAATAAAGCTTAGCCTTACCTTAAGATTGCCCTTTCAAGGAATACTGGCCTATGATCAGTATACCTGAGTCCTCCCCCTTATTTTGACTTCTGTGTTAGGGTGCTGCTTTGCTTGGTAAATGGTCAAGGTTTACTTTTCAGAAGTGGAAGAATAGGCCTGATAAGCTGAGGTGGAGGGAGAAGAAGCTTCATGTCCAGGAGCCTGTGCTGTTACAGATGTGTGATTCGGGACTCCAGATCCAGCAGATGGAGCTGGGGATCTAGAAGTGGTGGTTACAGATCTTGCACTTCTTGCAGGCAGGTATTCATATGCAGGAGGTGGGACTTCATATCTTGGAGGGGGGACTCCATATCCTGGAGGGGGAGCTCCATACCCCATAGGAGGGGCTCCATATCCTACAGGAATGGCTCCATATACCACAGGAGGGGCTCCATATCCTGCAGGGGGGGCTCCATATCCTGCATGGGGGGCCCCATATCCTGCAGGAGGGGCTCCATAGACCAAAACTGGGAATGACAAAGAGAAGGAAAAACAATTCAGTTACTATGGGGAACAAAGAGTAAATAAGAAGAAAGAACATCAAAACAAAAACAAAAAACACTGAAGCAAACTAACAGAAGAAGAGAAGTTACATAGAATAACGCTAAAACATTTTTCCTTCAGCCATACCAGTTGAAGAGACTCAACACAAAAACAATCCTAAAGTTGGTACATTATAGTTGTGCACAGATACATATTTTATTTAATGAAGTTTGTTTTGATTATGAATAAGGTACTACATGCTCAATGAGGAAAATTTATTTGGAAAATAGAGAGTAAAAGGTAAATAAAG
Source organism: Geosciurus inauris (assembly GCA_004024805.1). Taxonomy (NCBI): domain Eukaryota; kingdom Metazoa; phylum Chordata; class Mammalia; order Rodentia; family Sciuridae; genus Geosciurus; species Geosciurus inauris. Next base: position 23,757 of record PVHX01008848.1, read on the forward strand.
CCGGGCATGATGGCACATGCCTGTAATCCCAGTGGCTTGGGAGGCTGAGGCAGGAGGATCATGAGTTCAAAGCCAGCCTCAGCAAACAGTGAGGCACTAAGCAACTCAGTTCCTAAATAAAATACAAAATAGGTCTGGGGATGTGGATCAGTGGTCAAATGCCCCTGAGTTCCATCCCTGGTATCCAACCCCACAAAAAAAGGTGAATAAAGAAGAAAGTCATCTATAATTTCATTATCAAAGACAAATACTATTTTGATGTATTTCTTCATAGAATCTTGGTGAATATTTTTATAAAATCATGATCATATTGATATATATTTTTACCTCTTTTCTGTTAATATTATAAAATTATATTATCAATTTACTTCATATATTAAAAGCAGGATGATAATTTGTTACATGGATTGATGCTACTTAATTTCCCTGTTGTTAAACAAAAGCATGTTGTTTCCAGTTTTCCAACTACTATTACAATAAATATGAGCTTCATTTCCTTAGGCCATATCCCCCAAAGTGACTTAAATGGGCCAAGGTGAATGGACAACTATAAAGTTATTTTGATGTAATTCATACATATATTTAAGCTAACTGCTTATATAGTAGATGGTAAATGTAAGTATTATATAGTAGATGGCAAATAAATAGCATTTCATTCATTCTTCATTATGAATTCAGCTCTTCTCAACTAATGCATTTGGTCTTATAAAATCTTTTTAAAACAAATCCTTCAAGTATTGTACTAACGACTCAATCAACAATTTCAATGAAGGACTGAGTGTTAAAGCAGGTAGCTCCAAATAGATTGATGCCTGAATGAAGTGTGTCTGGTGAAAAATGCTTTCACTCCTGCCTCAAGTTAACAAGTCACGTGAATATGAGTAGGTTCATCTTCCATTTAAAATGTCCAGCCTGGGAGATGTTACAAGCTTAGAAGCTACATTTCCATTCTCACTGAAAATCAATGATTTTTCCTGAATCCATGAAAGAACTGAGGTCAAGGCAACTTAGCACCCCAAAACATGGAGAGAAAAGTAAATACAGAGAATCACAGTAGAGATCACCTTACCCAGAGAAGCCAGTCACTGGACTTCTGTTTGATCACAATGGACTACAACTGAGAGAAATGCAACACACTTTAAGGAGTTCTTAGGGAAAACCAAAGACAGCAGAAGGCATGGAGATGGGTAGGAGAGGAAACTAGAAGAAACTGAAGCCTTTGACACCTATGACCACAGCAAGCATTAGACACTGTTTAACTCCTAGCCAGATGGATTTTTAAAAACTCACATTAAAAACCTAAATACCTTAGTTACTATAACTCAACTACCATGTCCAACTTTTCAACAAAAACCACAAGCCATAATAAAAGGCAAGAAAAAATATCCTAATGAGCCAAAGCAAGAATAAAAACTAGTCTCAGATGTGATGCAGAGTTTGGAACTATCATATTGGGAAACTAAATTATGAATAATCTAGCAAGAACTCTAAAGGAAAAAGCAGATAACACATAAGAACAGATTATAGTGCATGCAGGGTGCTATTATTTGGATCTTGAATATCCCTCTGATATTCAAGGTCCATCTGTTAAAGGTTTGGTTCCCCAGGTAGTACCATTAGGAGGTATTGTGGATCTTAGGAGCCTTGTGGGAAGTCCTTGGGTCACTGGGGGACAGCCAGAAAGAGACTATAGGACCCTCATCTCTTCCTCTTTCTCTCTGCTTTCTGGTCATGATGATGTGCTGCACTGCCATAGGCCCAGAACAATGGGGTAATTGATCATGGACTAGACCTTCTAAACTGTAAGTCCAAAAAAATCCTTTTCTCTTTTTAAGTTAATTATCTCAGGTATCATATTACAATAACATATTAACTTTCTGATTCTGTGACAAAGTACCTGAAAATTTTGGCTTAAAGGAGCAAAGATTTATTTTGGTTCAGTTTCAGATGTTTCAATACATAGTCCTTTGGCCCATTGCTCCTGGGCCTTTAGCACAACATTAAGCACAGCTGCTCACCTCATGGCAACCAGGAAGAGGAGGGACTGGGCAAGGACAAGATATACCCTTCAAGGACATACCCCAGTGACCTACTTCTTCCAGGTAGGCCTCACCTCCTAAAGTTTCCACCACTTCCCAATACTGCCATCAGCTGGGAACTAAGTCTTTAATACATGAGCCTTTGGGTGACATTCCAGATCCAAATTATAACATGAGAAAAAAAACTAGCACATAGGGAGATGGAAACTCTTAGAATCAAATGAAAATGCTAGAAATTAGAAGTAGTGAAAGTAAATTAAGAATGCCTTTTGGAGCCGGGCGCGGTGGTTCAAGCCTGTAATCCCAGCACTTAGGGAGGCTGAGACAGGAGAATCGCGAGTTCAAAGCCAGCCTCAGCCACAGTGAGGTGCTAAGCAACTCAGTGAGATCCTGTCTCTACATAAAACACAAAAATAGGGCTGGGGATGTGGCTCAGCAGTCGAGTGCCCCTGAGTTCAATCTCCAGTACCAAAAAAAAACAAAAAACAAAACCAAAAAAAGAATGCCTTTTGGAACCACATAAATCTCATTCTAGACAAAGGTGCCAAAAACATACATTGGAGAAAAGATAGCCTCTTCAACAAATGGTGCTGGGAAAACTGGAAATCCATATGCAGTAAAATGAAACTAAACCCCTATCTCTCACCATGCACAAAACTCAACTCAAAATGGATCAAAGACCTAGGAATTAGACCAGAGACCCTGCATCTAATGGAGGAGAAAGTAAGGTCCAAATCTTCATCACATTGGATTAGGCCCCGAATTCCTTAACAAGACTCCAAAAGCACAAGAAATAAAAGCAAGAATCAATAAATGGGATGGATTTAAACTGAAAAGCTTCTTCTCAGCAGAAGAAACTATCAATGAGGTGAACAGAGAGCCTACATTCTGGGAGCAAATTTTTGCCACACGCACATCAGATAGAGCACTGATCTCCAGGATATACAAAGAACTCAAAAAACTTAACACCAAAAACACAAACAATCCAATCAATAAATGGGCAAAGGAGCTAAATAGAAACCTCTCAGAAAAAGATATACAATCAATAAACAAATATATGAAGAAGTGTTCAACATCTCTATCCATTAGAGAAATGCAAATCAAAACTACTCTCAGATTTCGTCTCACCCCAGTCAGAATGGCAGCTATCCAAAATATGGGCTGGGATTGTGGCTCAGTGGTAGAGTACTTGCCTCGCATGCGTGAGGCACTGGGTTCGATCCTCAGCACCACATAAAAATAAAAATCAATAAAGATATTGTGTCCACCTACAACTAAAAAATATTAAAAAAAAAAATACCAGCAACAATAAGTGCTGGCGAGGATGTGGTGAAAAAGGCACACTCAAACATTGCTGGTGGGACAGCAAACTGGTGCAACCAATCTGGAAAGCAGTATGGAGATTCCTTAAAAAACTTGGAATGGAACCACCATTTGATCCAGCTATTCCACTCCTTGGCCAATACCCTAAAGATTTAAAAACAGCATACTACAGTGACACAGCCACTTCAATGTTTATAGCAGCACAATTCACAATTGCAAAACTGTGGAAGCAACCCAGATATCCTTCAATAGATGAATGGATAAAGAAATTGTGGTACATATACACAATGGAATATTATTCAGCAATAAAAGAGAATAAAATTATGGCATTTGCAGGTAAATGGATGGAATTGGAGAACATTATGCTAAATGAAGTTAGCCAATCCCAAAAAACCAAATGTGGAATGTTCTCTCTGATTAGTGGATGCTGATACATAAGGGGGGTGGGAATGGGGAACATAGGAGAAATGGAGGAACTCTGGATGGGGCAGAAGGGAGGTGGGGGGAAGGAAAAAGGAAGGGGTGTAGTAAAGATGGTTGAATGAGATGGTCATCACTACCCTAGGTGCATGAATGAAGACACAAATGGTGTGACTCTATCTGGTTTGCAACCAGAGAAATGGAAACATTGAGCTCTATATATGTACTATGACTTGAAATGCATTTAAATAAATTAATTTTTTAAAAAAAAGAATTAAAAGAAAAAGAATGCCTTTTGGGGCTGTGTTGTGGCTCAGTGGTACAGCACTTGCCTGGCATGTGTGAGGGACTGGGTTCAATTCTCAGTACTACATAAAAAAAATAAACAAATAAAATAAAGGCATTATATCCATCTATAACTAATAAAAATAAAGAATGCCTTTTCATTTTTCACTGGATCAAACTAAACAAAAACAAAAATACAGCTTATCAAAATTTGTGGGATACAGTAAAATCAGTGCTTAGACAGGAATTTATAGCACTGAATACACACACACACACACACACACACACACACACACATATGAAAAGCAGAGCTGGGCACAGTGATGCATGACTGTAATCCCAGCAACTTTGACCCCATAAACACATGGAGATTTAACAAGACTCTCTTAAATGGAGAATGGATCAAAAAACAAATGAGAATAGCCAGGCACGGTGGCGCATGCCTGTAATGCCAGCACTTTGGGAGGCTGAGACAGGAGAATCCCAAGTTCAAAGCCAGCCTCAGCAATAGCAAGGCACTAAGCAACTCAGTGAGACCCTGTCTATAAATAAAATACAAAATAGAGCTGGGGATGTGGCTCAGTGGTCAAGTACTCTGAGTTCAACCCCCAGTACCAAAAAATCAATCAATAAATAAATAAGAATAGAAATCAAGAAATTCTTAAAAACAAATGAGAACAGAAATACAATGTATCAAAATCTCTGGGACAGTATGAAAGCAGTTCTAAGAGAAAAATTAATAGCACTGAGTGCTTACATTTAAAAAATAGATCCCAAATAAATAAGCTAAGCTCTACTTTGAGGTCTTAGAAAAAGAACAAACTAACTCCAAAACCAGTAGAAGACGGGAAATAATTAAGAGCAGAGCTGAAATCAATGAAATTGAGAGAATAAGAAAACAATACACAGGATCAATGCAAAGAAGAACTGGTTCTTTGAAAAGATAAATAAAACTGACAAACCCTTAGCCAAACTAACCAAAGAAAGAGTGAGACCAAATCAATATGATCAGAGATGAAAAAGGAGATATCACTACAGACCCTTCTGAAATCCAGAGGATTATCAGAATTTATTTTGAAAATTTATATTCCAATAAACTGAAAAATCTGGAAGACACTGACAAATTTCTGGACACCTATAATCTGTCCAAATTCAATCAGGAAGATTTAGAAAATTTAAACAGACCGAGATCTGAGTTCTAACAGACCTTTTCAGAAGAATTAACACCAGTCTTTCTCAAATTATTCCATGATATTGAAAGGAAGGGAACACTCCCAAAGTGTTCTATGAAGCTGGTATAACCCAGATTTCAAAACCAGACAAAGACAAATCAAGGAAAAAAACTACAGACCAATAGGGCTGGGGTTGTAGCTCAGTGGTAGAGCACTTGCCTATCATGCGTGGGACACTGGGTTTGATTCTCAGCACCACATATAAATAAATACAATAAAGGTCCATTGACAACTAAAAACAATTTTTTAAAAACTACAGACTAATACCCCTGATGAACATAGATACAAAAATCCTTAATAAAACATTAGCAAACTGCAGTCAAAAACATATCAAGGGGCTGGGGTCATAGCTCAGTGGTAGAGCCTTGCCTAGCACTATTGATCCCTCTTGTTCTGAGGCTTCAACCTCTTGGACTGTGCAGCTACTAGTTCCTCTAGCTCTCCAGCTTGCAGACAGCCATTGTGGACTATCCAGCTTCTACTTATATAAGGCAATCTAGTAAATTTCTAGCACTATATTAAACAGGAGTGGTTAGAGTAGACATCCTTACTTGTCCCAAATTTTAAAGGAAATGCTTTCAGTTTTTCCCCATTTACTATGAGGCTGACTCTAGGTTTGTCATATATAGCTTTAATGTTGGGGTAGGTTCCTTTTATTCCTAGTTTCTTCAGGGTTTTTAATCATGAATAGGTGCTGAATTTTGTCAAAGGCCTTCTCTGCATCTATTGAGATGACTAAGTGACTTCTGTACTTAATTCTATTAATGTAATGAATTATATTTATTGATTTGCATACATTAAACCATCCCTGCATCTATAGAATAAAGAAAAAACAATTCCTAAATTCATTTGGAAGAATTATAGACCCAAAATAGCCAAAGCTATACTACACAAGAAAAGCAAATCAGGAAGCATCATAATATCTAATCTGAAATTACACTACAGAGCTACAGTAACAAAAACAGCATGGTATTGGCTTCAATAGCCATGTGACCAATGGAACGGAAGTCATAAAGACAAATCCACATACCTACAGCCATGGTATGGTGCCAAAAATATATTTTGGAGAAGAGATAGCCTTTTTAATAAATGGTTCTAGGAAAACTGGACAGCTATATGCAGAAAAATGAAACTAGACCCCTATCTCTCACCCTGTACAAAACTCAAAATCAAAATGGATCAAAGACTTAAGAATTTGACCAGATGCCTTGCAACTGCTAGAAGAAAACATTGGGTCAACACCTTATCATATAGATGTTGGCATTAACTTCCTTAACAAGACCCCTAAAGCTCAAGAAATAAAACCAAGAATAAGTGGGATGTCATCAAACTAAAAAGTTTCGGCACAGCAAAGGAACCAATTAAGAGCATGAAGAGAGAGCCTAACAGGATGGGAAAAAAGCTTGGCCAGCTAATCCTCTAATAGGTTATTATCCAGAATATATAAAGAACTCAAAAAACTTAGGGCTGGGATTGTGGCTCAGTGGTACAATGCTTGCCTCACATGTGTGAGGCACTGGGTTCAATCCTCAGCACCACATATAAATAAATCAATGAATAAAGGTTCATCAACAACTAAAAAAAATTAAAACAAAGAACTCAAAAAACTTAACTCCAAAAAAACCCAAATTACCCAATCAATAATGTGCAAAAGAACTACACAGAAACTTCTAAAAATAAGAAACACAAATGGCCACAAATACATGAAAAAAACATCTCTAGCAATATATGAAAATATATGAAAAAACACCTCTAGCAATCAGGGAAATACAAATCAAAATTACACTAAAACTTCATCTTACGCTGGGCATGGTGGTGCACACCTGTAATCCCAGCAGCTCAGGAGGCTGAAACAGGAGGACCATGAGTTCAAAGCCAGCCTCAGCAACCACAAGGCACTAAGCAACTCAGTGAGACCCTATCTCTAAATAAAATACAAAATAGGGCTGGGGCTCAGTGGTTGAGTGCCCCTGAGTTCAATCTCTAGTACCAAACAAACAAACAAAACAACAACAACAACTAAAAACTAGAGATAGAACCACCCTATGATCCACCTATCAGAAAAGAAGAAGTCAAACTATCACTGTTTGCTGATGACATAATCCTATACCTAAAGATCCAACAAATTCCAGCAGAAGACTTTTAGAGCTGATAAATGAATTTGGCTAAGTAGCAGGATACAAGATCAAAACTACACTAAGATTTCACCTTACTCCAGGCAAGAATGGCAATGATCAAGAATATAAATGCTGCACTTTGGGAGGCTGAGACAGGAGAATCGCGAGTTCAAAGCCAGCCTCAGCAATGGTGAGGCGCTAAGCAACTCAGTGAGACCCTGTCTCTACATAAAACACAAAACAGGGCTGGGGTTGTGGCTCAGTGGTCGAGTTGCCCTGAGTTCAATCCCCAGTACCAAAAAAAAAAACAAGAATATAAATGCTGGTGAGGATGTGGGGATAAAGGTACACTCATACATTACCAGAGGATGTGGGGATAAAGGTACACTCATACATTACCAGAAGTACAACAACTATGCAAAAAGCAAATTAGTACAACCACTATGGAAAGAAGTGTGGATATTCCTCAAAAAACTATGGATGGGGCTGCAGTTGTGGCTCAGTGGTAGAGCTCTTGCCTAGCATGTGTGAGGCACTGGATTTGATTCTCCGCACCACATATAAATTTAAATAAATACATAAATATCCATCACTAACTAAAAAAAATTTAAATAGATAATTTTTTTTAAAAAATGGATGGGGCTGGGGTGGTGGCTCAGTGGCAGAGCGCTTGCCTATCATGTGTGAGGCACTGGGTTCGATTCTCAGCACCACATATGAATAAATAAATAAACAAATGTCCACTGACAACTAAAAAAAAAAAATTTTTTTTAAAAATGGATGGAGGGGCTGGGATTGTGGCTCAGTGGTAGAGCGCTTGCCTCGCATGCGTGAAGCACTGGGTTAGATCCTCAGCACCACATGAAAATAAATAAAATAAAGCTATTGTGTCCATCTACAACTAGAAAAAATATTTTAAAAAAAATGGATGGAACCACTCACTCTCTGTCCCTCTCTTCAGTGTTTATCTGAAAGAACTAAAATCAGCATTTTATAGTGATATAGCCACTACAATGTTTATAACAGCACAATTTACAATAGCTAAACTATGGAATCAACTCACATGCCTGTCAATAGATGAATGAATCAAGAAAATGTGGTATATATACACAATGAAGTTTTACTCGGCCGTAAAGAAGAATGAGATCATGGCATTTGTTGGTAAATGGATGGAAATGGAGAAAATCATGCGAAGTGAAATAAGCCAGACTCAGAAAATCAAGGTTCAGATGTTCTCTCTCATATGTAGAAGCTAAAGTAAAATACAGGGGGAAAGGTGGTGGTGGTAGAAAGAAGATAGAGGGAAGATCAGTGGAGTAGGAGGAGGAGAAAGAGAAGAAGAAGAAAGGAAGGGAAACAGGTAGAAATATGGAATGAATTTAATAAAATCCTTTATATATATATATAAATGTACCAAAGCTAATTCCATCTTTTGGCAGGGGGGGGGGTACCAGGGATTGAACCCAGGGGTGCTTAAACCAGCAAGTCACATCCTCAGCCGTTTTTTTAAAAAAATACATATTTTATTTAGAAACAGGGTCTTGCTGAGTTGCTTAGGGCCTCACTAAATTGCTGAGGCTGGCTTTGAACTCTCAATCCTCCTGCCTTAACCTCCCGAGCCACTGGGATTATAGGTGTACACCATTGAGCCTGACAATTCTATCTTTATATATATGTTGAAAATACCAATCAAAATAAATAAATAAAGGAACGAAAGGAAGATCACTAGAGTGGAGGGAGGAGAATAAGAGGAGGGAAGAGGGGAGAAAAGATGGGGGGAATGGAGATTAAAATCAAATTCCTTACACTTATGATTTTTTTCAAAATGAGCCCAAATACTATGTATTATTATAATGCTCTAATAAAAAAATAAGTCTGAAATGCAAGCCTAGTCATTAGCTGACTTGCCACTGGGTTTCAGTCTGGAAACAGTCACAGATTCAACCATTTTCCCAATCCCTAAACCTCTACTGCTTCTCCTGCAATAGAGCTGGGGCAAGGCTGCACTGAGTAGCCTGAGTCTCCAACATACCTTTCCACCTCCTAGGAACAAACTTTCCACCATACCTTACCTTGACAAGGTGTCTGCTGAGTGCACATGTTTCCCTCTCCAGTAATAACATAAATTCCTGGAGCGGTGATCCAGTAATTCATAATTCGAAGTGGAGTTCCCCGGGCAGCTGAGTAGACAAATATGGTAAAATAGAAACTCTTTTCATTTTTGTGAGTTAGACATATAGCAGCTATCAATTGAATAATTAACAGAGTATTAAACCTCACTTCACATGCACCTCCTTCTAGACTCCTAGGATGTAAGATAAAAAACATATATGACACTGTCCTGAATTACATACTTCTTGAGACAGATTGTGCCTCATTTTCCTGTGATTATTCAGGGTCTCACGTAGTATCCATCATAATAGATATTGAGAAAAAAACTTCCACGTAGCCAGGCATGGTGGCGCAAACCTGTAATCCCAGCACTTAGGGAGGCTGAGACAGGAAAATCCCAAGTTCAAAGCCAGCCTCAGCAACAGCAAGGCGCTAAGCAACTCAGTGAGACCCTGTTTCTACATAAAACACAAAATGGGGCTGGGGATGTGGCTCAGTGGTTGAATACCCCTGAGTTCAATCCCTAGTACCAAAACAAAAAACAAAAAAACTTCTACTTGAAGATTTATCAAGATGACCAGACACATCCATTAAAGACCAATGTACCAGCAATGTGGTAGAGAAAAAAGCACTTCTGTCTGTCCTCCCCACCCCCAAACTCTCTCTCTTAGAAGAACACTTGTGACAGCATTTATAGGCTGTTAAAATAATCCAGGACAATCTTGTCATTTCATGATCCTTAAACTAATTATATCTACAAACATCCTTTTTATAAATAAGGTTCATAGGTTCTGAGGGATTATAATATGGATATATCTGTGGGATCCATTATCAATTTCCCACATTGCATTCTGGCCTAAGGCAAGTGACCAGAAGTAATGTATACAAGTTCCAGGCCTGGTCCATAAAAACTTCCCAGGTAAAATTTTAACTCTCTTTCCCTCTCTGCTGGCTGCCCCAAGAGGCCATGGAAAGCAAATGCCGAAGATGGCAGAAGCCCCATTACCCTAGGCTTCCAAATGACTATGTGGAACAGCGCCCTCTCTTGCCCCTGCTGATTAGCCTCTCTATAAGCAATAATATCCACAGTCTGAGCATTGTTAACTTGGGGTTTATCTGTTTCAGCAAGCAGTACCAGTTCACTATACCAATTCACTATAAAGTTAATCTCTTTAATTACCTTCCTTTTCAATATCTTAATGTCTTTTATAGTACTTCCTTCAATAAGTAATTATTTTATTCACTTATATGTTTGCCTATTTTTATGATTCTTGCCAGACTATAAGTTTAATAAAGGCTGGAACTATGTGTCTTGTTAACTGTTATGTTCCCAATTGTCTCATCTAGGTTTTTGAAGAAATAGGTACTCACTAGATATATGTGAAAAACATGACTCAAACAGCCCTGACATACTGGGCGTGGTGGCACACACCTGTGTGGCTCAGGAGGCTGAAACAGGTGGAGAGCAAGTTCAAAGCCAGCCTAAGTAACTCAGGTAGGCCCTAAGCAACTTAGCAAGACTCTGTCTCAAAATGTTAAAACGTATGGGCTGGGGCTGTAACAGTGGCCGAGCATGTGCCTAGCATGTGTGAGGCACTGGGTTCGATCCTTAGCACCACATAAAAATGAAACAAATAAAATAAAGGCATGCTGTCCATTTACAACTACAAAAATTTTTTTTGAATTTTAAAAAGTAGAAATGGATGGGGATGTGGCTTAGTGGTAAAGCACCCCTAGCTTCAAACCCTAGCATTAAAAAAGAAAAAGAAAAAAGAGAATAAGCCCAACACATCAACTCTGCAGAGGGGAAGGGCATCCTTCTGGTCACAGAAGTGGTGGATCACAAAGCATGATTGATTAGTAGTTAACTCCACGGGTCTCAAAGAAGTCTATTTCACAAGCCCCAACTCAGGATGGGAGGATGGGGACAGTGGTTTCCAATACCTAAGCCATAACTTAATCAGACCCAGAGCAGTTCCAGACATTAGGCCAAGTTCAGAGAAGTTGCCTAAATTCTTTCTAAAGGGCTATGCAACTGCTGAGACTCTGCACCTAGCTTTGCAGGCCAAGAAGCAGATCTTAATGAGAACACAAACAGGGGTCAAGCACACCTATAATCCCAGCACTTTGGGAGGCTAAGATAGGAGAATCATGAGTTCAAAGCCAGCCTCAGCAACAGTGAGGCACTAAGCAACTCAGTGAGACCCTGTCTCTACATAAAACACAAAATAGGGCTGGGGATGTGGCTCAGTGGTCGAGTGCCCCTGGGTTCAATCTCCAGTACCAAAAAAAACAAAAAACAAAAAAACAGGAGTCAAGTTGCCTGACTGTTAGCACATAATTCTAAAAAGAGGCCCCTCTCATTACTCTGAGGCCCCAACTAAGAGTGATTTCAAGACCTAGTATATAATTTTCCTGAGTTCCTCAAACACCTGCAGCAAATAAGGACTAGACTTCCAAGTGTCCTCTGACCCTGAATCTCCCACAGTGTACTTCCTCCTGCCAGGCACCTTGTTATCTGATTTCAGGCTCCAGATCCTGTTTGCCCTCTGTACCACCAGGGAGCATGCAGCTGGGTACAGCTTGTGAACCCTTCAGCCTCTCTCTCTTTATCCTGCATCATTACAGGTAATTGTAAAAACTGTTCTTACTCCTCCTCCTGTAACGTGGTTCTTCCATCACCTTCCTTCTTCAGCATTGCACTCAAATCTCTTTCCACATGCAGGGTACACTTCTCAGTATTCATTTTACCAAACATCTCTGAAGCAGCTGATCAGCCCCTATTTCTTGAAAATTTCTCCTCCCTTGGCTTTTTTTTTTTTTTTTTGGTACCAGGGATTGAACTCGGGGGCACTCGACCACTGAGCCACATCCCCAGCCCTATTTTGTGTTTTATGTAGAGACAGGGTCTCACTGAGTTGCTTAGCGTCTCGCCATTGCTCAGGCTGGCTTTGAACTTGCCATTCTCCTGTCTCAGCCTCCCTAAGTGCTGGGATTACAGGATTGAGCCACCGCGCCCAGCTTCCTCCCTTGGCTTTTTTTTTTTAATTTTTTTTTTTTTTAGTTGTAGATGGACACAATGTCTTTATTTTATTGCTTTGTATGTGGTGCTGAGGATCGAACCCAGGGCCTCACGCATGCGAGGCAAGCGCTCTACCACTGAGCCACGGCTCCAGCCCTCCTGTTTTTTTTTTAATGGTGCTGGGATTGAATTCAGGGCCTCATGTACGCTAAGCAAGCACTCTACCACTGAGCTAGGATCCCAGCCCCCCTCCCTTGGCTTTTGAGATAATAAATTCACGTGATTCTCCTCCTCACTCACTTTTCAATCTTTTTTTTTTTTTTTTTGCATATCATTCATTCTCTTATCTTCCATTCTCTTCCCTTCCCTTCCCATTCCTTAAATCTATCTTCAATTCTCTGAGAGAGGCCACTTCACACATGGCTCCAAAGAAGTGTGTGAGAATATTTCCAAATGAGTCTGTAGATACAGCTAATTTTGGGAGCCCCAAGCTGCATGTCCAGTGGCCTCTCGCATCCCTATGTACCTCACACTTAATATGGTACAGGGCTTAAAAGTATAAGGTCAAAAGGACATGATATCACTTATGTAGTATTTTTGCCAAAATGTATGGGCTAAATATAATCATGAAGGAAGAAATAAACCCAAACTGAGGGACACTGAACAAAACAATAAGCTCCTTTTTTTTTAATGTTTTTTTTTAGTTGTAGATGGACGTGATATCTTTATTTTATTTATTTATTTTTATGTGGTGCTGAGGATCGAACCCAGTGACTCATGCATGCGGGGCAAGCGCTCTACCACTGAGCCACCGCTCCAGCCCTCCTGTTGTTTTTTTTAATGGTGCTGGGATTGAACCCAGGGCCTCATGTATGCTAGGCAAGCACTCTATCACTGAGCTACATCCCCAGCCCAACTATGTTGGGTTTTTTTTAATATTTTTTTTAGATGTTGATGGACCTTTATTTTTATTCATTTATTTCTATGCAGTGCTAAGAATCAAACCCTGTGCCTCACACAAGGTAGGCCAGCGCTCTACCACTGAGCCACAACCCCAGCCCAACTGTGTTCTTTTTAAAATATCAATGTCATAAAAGACAAAAACAGCTAAGTTCCAGATTAAACTAGACAAAGGAAGTAGGGCAACTAAATTCAATGTGTGACCCAGGATTTGATTCTAGATGGGGGTAGGAGGAGTTCTATTAGAATTAGGAATAATAACAAGATAATCATTTGAATTTGGATATAAACTATGTATTAAATAATAATATAGCAATGCTAAAATTTCTGAATTTGATAAACACACTGAGTTTAGATAAGAGAATGCCCCTGTTCTAAGAAGATCACACTTGAATATAAATAGTTCAGCAAAAACAAAGAGTTCAGCAAAACAAAAAGAAAAAAAAAAGAATATTATAAAGCAAATATGAGAAAATTTAGTAATGGGTAAATCTAGATAAAGGGAATCATTGTAATATCTTGTAACTTTTCTATAGATCTATTTTATTTATTTTATTTTTATTCTGATGCCTCATTCTTTGAAGCAAGTGCTTTATATATGAACTATATCTCCAACCCCTAGATCTTATTTTTTATTTTTTTAGTTGTCAATGGACCTTTATTTTATTTATTTATATGTGGTGCTGAGAATCAAACCCAGTGCCTCACACGTGCTAGGCAAGTGCTCTACCACTGAGCCACAATCCCAGCCGTTAGAGCTATTTTTTATAATAAAAAGTTTTAGGGCTGGGGTTGTGGCTCAAATCCATGTGTCCCCAAACTGAGGGACATTTAATACATATATTATTATTTAATACATAGTTTGTAGCACTTGCCTAGCATGTGTGAGGCACTGGGTTTGATTCTCAGCACCACATATAAATAAATAAAGTCCATTGACAACTAAGAAAATATTTTTTTTAAAAAAAGTTTGAAAGCAGGGGGAGAGAGAGAGAGAGAGAGAACAAGTTGAGCTTTTGCTAACTGTATAGTCTTAGGAAATTATATAAGCATCACTCACTCAGTTTCCCCAGCTATAAAGTGCAGATAACAATAGTATCTACATCATAAGATTTTTGTGAGGGTTAAAAAAGGGGCTTGGAAGACTACACAGTGTATGGTAGTTATTTAGTAAGTATTAACCAATGTCATTAGGTTCTAAAACTGAACTCATTTTGTCTCCAACTTAGATTGACTCATGTTCTTAACCACAGGTTATAGCACCATGATCTATTTAGACTTCTGAGAGAAACTTCATACCATCCTTCTTTATGGCCCCAATACAATATGTTCATGCCATAAAACATAATATGTATCTGCATATGTCTGTCTCTAATAGACTGTGTTTGCCTCAACTAGATTGCAGTTGGGGGTGGAAGGCAAAGGAGGAAGGGAGAAGCATTCTAGACAAAACAGAAGACAAGACAAGACAAGAGCATGAAGGTTCAGAGGTAAGAGAATAAGACACAGAGAAGTCTAGTCTGATTGGAGTATAAAAGTTGAGAGAAGTAGTGCATGGTGGCACATGCCTATAATCCCAGTGAGTTGGGAGGCTGAGGCAGGAGGATCCCAAGTTCAAAGCAAGTCTCAGCAACTTAGCAAGACTCTGTCACAAAATTTTAAAATACATAAATAAATAAAGAGGGCTGGGGATGTGGCTCAGTAGTTAAACCTCCTGGGTTTAATCCCTGGTACAAAAGAAAAAAAAAAGTTGAGACTGAGGGACATGAAGTGAGGCTAAACTGAATAAAAACACATCATAAAAGGATTATTTGTAGTCAAAATTTGAAAGGGTTTTCTGGTACATCCATTAAATCACTGCTATAGGGTGGTAAGTACCTATGCTCGCCTCTCACGGAGGACAAAGACTAAAGCTGAAAGCAACGACAAGGCCCGAGAGCAAAGAAGGTCAAAAGCCATGCCAGAGGTAGAGTTGCTGAGGCACCTGGGGCTCCTTGACCAGGGGAGAGATTGCCCCATAGGTCCATGAAAGCAGCATCTAAAGGACAAAATACCATCAGATATAATTAGTCACTCAGGTGTCTGACCGAAAGCTCCTTCAGGACAGGGAGGGACAGAATAATCTTTGTGTTCCCAACACAGAGTGGGGGCCTTGGCACAGTAGGTAGGTTCAGGAAATGCCTGCTGAATACACGCGCAAACACCAACTGTCTGATCACTGAGACCAGCAAATTTTGGCTAACAGTCCTATGTCAATGCCTCCAAAACTCCACACTGTTTAATAGCTTTATCAGCAAAGCTTACCAGCAGAGGCAGCTTGTATCAGCAACTCAGCAAAATCGATAGCACCTCCTTTTTTGAAGACTAATTTAAAAGTAGCCTCTCCTTCCCAGCCACCTATGGGAAGAAAGAGCACACAGTTACCAAGAGACTGTCACAGCTGCCAACAGAAGGATTGCCACAGACTCTTGAGGAAGCAATAGTCAAAGAAGCAGGGCAGCTTTCATCTGAATTCCAGTATAAACCATGTCTGAATCTTAGCCTTCTAGAACCTTTAGAATATTTCAAGGGGGAAAAAAAAACACGTGAGGTGAAAAATTTACCATTTGGAGCTGCACGAACGGTCCCTTGAATGTAGTTCGCACTAAAGACTGGCTGCTCAACAGTGCAGTTCTTCATCAGATCGAACGGCATCATGAAGGACAGCATGGGATCACTGACAGAGCGTGAAGTCACGAAAATCACCTAAGTGAGGAAAGAAACTTTGGGAAAGGATGCAGAATTCCTCCACAGACTGAGACTTCTAAGAGCAAGGTCATTCTGGCATCTGAGAAACAGCACCCATTTTCTTCCATCCCTCTTCAACATGCAAAATCTCAAAGTGCGAATGTTTGAAAACACTTTGAAAAATCACTAAGTTCTGTCCAGTTTTTTAAAAAATAAACGTATAGTTAATTGGCAGGTCAAAGGAGAAGTAGAAATTACCCGGTATGAACAAAGAAACAAAGTTCCCCGCTTTACACCACCAAAGAGGCTAGAGTCCTGCGGATGCTGTGGGAAGGAGAGCTCCACATCTGAACTCCGCATCAAGAGACTGGAAAAAAGCAGATAGCACACAGTTTAGGGTTTACCCAAAATGACACCCACCACGTTCTTAGCCGTCTTCTAGTTCAGAGTAAGCACTCAATAAATGTTAGCTACTGCTGCTATTTTAATGAGATAAAAAGGAATTCAAGTGATCTTATTTTCTGACAATGCACTCTTATCCTTCTATCTCTCCCTTTTTTTTTTTTTAAGCAAGCTCATTTCACGTGTTCTTCCCAAAACAGACATGTTACTGGTAACATGGACTTTTTCCAGTCCTGGTTATATAATTGTTGGATTTAGGTGCCAGAGTCATGTTGCTTCTTATTAAAAAATGTTTCTGGGGTTTTTTTTCTCCTTCTTTATCACCAAATTAATTTTCTTTTTCTTGTTGAACATACTTCTATTCTCAATGTTTATTAATTTTTACCCTCCTGTGCAATAAGTACAAAGCACTGGGCTAACAGAAATATTTCTTTGACTCCTGGGAAGGTGTTATGGTTTAGATATGAGGTGTCCCCCAAAATCTCGTGTGAAACAATTCAAGAATGTTTGCAGGTGCAATGATTAGGTTATGAGCCTTCACCTAATCAGTGGATTAACTGGGCAGTAATTGTAGACAGGAAGGGTGTGGCTGGAAGAAGTAAGTCACTGGTTTTACATTTTGTCCCTGAGCAGGCCTCTGTCTCGGCTTCCTGTTGCCATATCCTGAGCTATTTTCCTCCACCATACTCTTCCAACCATGATGTTCTGACTCACCTTTGGCCTTGAGCAATGGAGTTGGCCAGCCATGGACTGAACCTTTAAAACCATGAGCCAAAATAAACTTTCTCTCCTCTATATTGTTCTTGTTAAGTCTTCTGGTCACAGCAACAAAAAAGCTGACTAAAATAGAAAGTAGGAATGCAGACTGACTCAGCACTGTAGGACATGTTGTTCCCTCAGTCTCTCATGTTCTCACTTCACACTTAACCTGGAAAACTTAGACTTAGCTTTTCTCACTTGTAAAATCCTCTTGGGAGCTGAGCATGGTAGTGCATGCCTGTAATCCCAGCAGCTCAGGAGGCTGAGGCAGGAGGATTGAAAGTTCAAAGCCAGCCTCAACAATTTAGGGAGGCTCTAAGCAGCTCAGCAAGACTCTGTCTCTAAATAAAATATAAAAAGGGCTGAGTTTATGGCTCAGTGGTTAAGTGCCCTAGGTTCAATCCCCAATACCAAAAAAAAAAATCTTGTTCGGGTTTTTGTTTTCTCAGTAATTCTATAATTATTACATAATAATTATGCAACTATTACATAATAATTATTAATTATCAGATAGATGTATTGTTCAATTTTTCCTATTGGTCCTAGCAGAGACTAAGTATTACTAAGTATTTACTGAAAGAAAGGAATGAGTGAATGAATGAAAACATGAATACAGAACATATACAAGCAAGAGCTGATGTACATCATGTAAACGACACAAAATGTCAGAGCAGTTTAGCGGAAGTGTTAGGTAGGAGATAGGGCACGGGGAATGGACATAAAGGCAAGAGAGAGAGCACTACCACCAGGGCCTCAGCACCACCTGAAACTCCCATGAGGGGAAAACAGTCATCCCAGAAAAGAAAGGGGGAAGCCAGACAGCCACAAGACCCAAAAGGAAAAGTCCCAGGTCCTGGGCATGCGCAATAGCCCAAGGGACTTAAACCTGCTGGTAGTTGCGTTAGCGTTAGCTTCGTGGTGTGCTCTCTTTCTGTGCATTTTCTTGCTGGAGAGGAATTTGTGCATACACAGAATAAAAAGAAATTTTGTCGGATTCAGCTGTCAATCAACCCCAGATCACCCAAGGGAAAAATGAGAGAACTAGCCCAGGAATTACCTCATGGAGAGGATATAGTTTAAGTTGATTCTTTTTTTTTTTTTTTTTTGGTACCAGGGATTGAACTCAGGGGCACTCGACCACTGAGCCACCTCCCCAGCCCTATTTTGTGTTTTATGTAGAGACAGGGTCTCACTGAGTTGCTTAGTGCCTCGCCATTGCTGAGGCTGGCTTTGAACTCGCAATTCTCCTGTCTCAACCTCCCAAAGTGCTGGGATTACAGGCGTGAGCCAGCGCGCCCGGCTTACGTTGATTCTTAAGAGATGGGCAGTGTTTCAGTAAGCAGAGGTGCAAGTAGGGGACAATCCAGATGGGGAGCAAACAGCATTAATGGAGATAAAGGAGTGGATAATGGAAAACAAATTGCATACGTGGGAGAAGCCTAGAGATGTGGCTTCATCAAAATACGTGAGGTTACAAGAGTGAGAGAGAGAAGGTTGGAAAGCCATGCTAGCACCCGAGCCTGGAGGCATCATCTGTGAGCTTTCTCAATAGGGAAGTGACATGATTGAAGAAGCCCTGATAAGCTGGGGGACCAGTTTAAGAGTTCCTAAAATAGTCCTGATGTAATAAGAAGTAGAACTAGAGTAGTATTGTGCAGATAAATACATGGATTTTTTAGGTTTATTCAAATATAGGCTATCAAAAACCAAAAAAGTAGGGAATTCCAAATATCAGGCTAGTCACAAAAGCAATGAACAAACTAGAAAAAAACTGTCAGAAGCAACTTTCTCAGAACAGTTTGAAACTCTAACCAAAAGCTTACAGACCAGGTATAGTGGCCCATGCCTGTGATCCCAGCAATTCCGGAGGTTGAGGCAGGAGGATTGCAAAAAAAAAAAAAAAAAAAAAAATGTTTACATGCTCCTGCCACTGGCCTGAGAGGTAGCCACACCAAGGCTTAGCAGATGTCAACAGTTTCACAGGAAAATCGCATGTATATCAAATTATCTTCAGAGTAACAGAATGGAATGGATAGCCCCAGCTGATGAGTATGAGGCAAAGATGAAGGCAAATGAGGAAGCAAAAAAGCAGGAGGCAGGAGACGTGACTAAAAAGCTGACAAAGATGCAGGAAGTGGTTCTGGGTGTGGTGGCCCAGGCATGTAATCCCAGCTACTCAAGAGCCTAGGGCAAGAGGATGGCAAGTTCAAGGCCAGCCTTAGCAACTTAGTGAGACCCTGACTCAAAAAAATTAAAAAATAAAAAGGGCTGAGGCTGCAGCTCAGTGCTAAGAGTGTCCCTGGGTTCAAGCCCCAGTACCACACGTGCACACACACAAAATAAAATGGAAAGATTCAGGAGGTGGTAGTGATAACAAAAAATCCAAAACTTGTTTAATGTTTGAATACAATCCCACTGTCTAAATTTTGAACATCATTTAACTTTCAAAGTAAAAAAAAAAAGGATGTAGAAGAAAGAGCTCAAGATGTGGGAATAGAGGTGCCCAGCCCTAGTGTGCTTAGTTTGAAAACTAAGCAACAGGTGTATAACTGCTGGTGGAGGTGAGTGGCTGTGGGTGAGCACACATAGCACAGAAAATGAAGCCTGCAGACTCCAGACACTAGTGAGAACAAGAGAAGTGGAATATCCCAATTCCTGACACCTGGTACCTTGGTTGAGGGAAAAGGACTGTCCCCTCCAAGGGGGTAAAGGTGAAAGACGGTCACAGTGGGGTGAAAGTCTATACCCGGCAGACAAGCAGCTTAAATCAATAGGTGACCTGGAGCCTGCACAGCAAGCTTGCTACAGAGAAGAAATTCCCCACCTCTCAGCAAACTCCCAGAGTACTACAGCCGGTAGTCCTCTTGAGAAGAGCCCCGTTAGGGGTAAAACTGCTGTGGGATCAGAAAACCCAGCATAATCACATCTCAGGCTCCCACGAACACATTGCATTGACTGGGTTGGGAGCAGCCATGCAACTCAGTGGTGGCTTCGGGGAGTCTCTCTGACACAGACTTGCTAATAAGTCTGTACTATGGAGAGCATGAGCTAGGATGGGGAGGGGCAGGGAGGGCACCTATCCTGCCCCGTGTCAGGAAGCAACACCACTCACATGTGGTTTCTGACGGACTCGATCTGAAGGTGCTAGGACTGAGGGTGGTCAATTGCTCAGCTCTCGCACACCTGCCCCCGCCCCACAGATCCCCAACCCCAGCACAGAACTCGGTGGTTCAGTTGCTCCACTCACCCTCAGAGACATTCCCGGGTCCACTGTGGACTACACATTTGCCACGCCCCTACGTGTGCAAACTCTTCCAGAGAGAAT
>PVHX01008848.1:44579-80701 GCA_004024805.1 Geosciurus inauris
TTTATTTATTTGTATGTGCTAAGAATCAAACCCAGTGCCTCACGCATGCTAGCCAAGCGCTCTACCACTGAGCCACAACCCCAGTCCCCAAGGAGGAATTTTTGACTGATACTTTTTTCTCCATCTCCTTGATCTTTTATTACTATTCTTTTTTTCTCACTAATATTTTTCTTATTTTATTTTACCAAGGGGGGGGGGTTGCCAGGGATTGAACTCAACCACTGAGCCACTTTCCCAGCCCTATTTTATATTTTATTTAGAGACAGGGTCCCACTCACTGAGTTGTTTAGCACCTCACTTTTGTTAAGGCTGGCTTTGAACTCGCGATCCTCCTGCCTCAGCTTCCTGAGTCGGTGGGATTATAGGCATGCACCACTGTGCTGGGCATTACTTGTATTCTTTTCTTTTCCTTTTGGTACCAGGGATTGAACTCAGAGGTACTTGACCACTGAGCCACATCCCCAACCCTATTTTTGTATTTTATGTAGAGAGAGGGTCTCACTGAGTTGCTTAGCACCTCACTGTTGCTGAGGCTGGCTTTGAACTTGTGATTCTCCTGTTTCAGCCTCCCGAAGTGCTGGGATTACAGGCCTGTGCCACTCCACCTAGCTTATTACTTATATTCTTGATACTTGCCATTCTGACTGGAGATGGAATCTCAGTGTTGTTTTAATTTGCATTTCTCTAATTGCTAAAGATGTTGGACATTTTTTCATATATTTGTTGACCGTGCATATTTCTTCATCTGTGAAGTGTCTGTTCAGTTCCTTTGCCCATTTATTGATTGGTTTATTTGGTTATTTGGTGGTGTTTTTTGAGTTCTTCGTATATACTAGAGATTAATGCTCTGAGGTGTAGGCGGCAGAGATTTTCTCCCGTTCTGTAGGCTCCCTCTTCACATTCTTAATTGTTTTCTTTGCTGTCAAGAGCTTTTTGTTTGATGCCATCCCATTTATTGATACTTGATTTTACTTCTTGTGCTTTGGGAGTCTTGTTGAGGAAGTCGTTTCCTAAGCTGACATGATGGAGATTTGGGCCTACTTTTTCTTCTGGTTGGCACAGGGTCTCTGGTCTATGATTATGTGCTGGACCCACTTTGAGTCGAGTTCTGTGCAGAGTCTAATTTCATTTGCTATGTATGGATTTCCAGTTTTCCCAGCACCATTTGTTGAAGAGGCTATCTTTTCTACAATATATGTTTATGGAGCCTTTGTCTAGTATGAGACAGCTGTGTTTATGTGAGTTTGTCTGTGTCTTCTATTCTGTACCATTGGTCTTCATGTCTGTTTTGGTGCGAATATGTGCCATTTTTGTTACTACAGGTCTGTAGTATAATTTAAGCTCTGGTATTGTGATACCTCCTGCTTCATTTTTCATGCAAAATATTGCTTTGGCTATTCTAGGCCTCTTATTTTTCCAAATGAATTTCATGACTGCTTTTTCTATTTCTGTAAAGAATGTCATTGGAATTTTAATAGGAATAGCATTAAATCTGTATAGTGCTTTTGGTAGTATGGCCATTTTGATAATATTAATTCTGCCTATCCAAGAACATGGGAGATCTTTCCATCTTCAAAGGTCTTCTTCAGTTTGTTTCTTTAGTGTTCTGTAGTTTTCACTGTAGAGCCTTTTACCTCTTCTGTTAGACGGATTCCCAAATATTTTGAGGGTATTGTGAATGGGATAGTTTTCCTAATTTCTCTTTCAATTTATTCATCACTGATATATAGGAACACAACTGATTTATGGGTGTTAATTTTATATCCTGCTACTTTGCTGAATTCATTTATGAGTTCTAGAAGTTTTCTGGTGGAGTTTTTTGGGACTTTTAAATATAGAATCATGTCATTGGCAAATAAAGATAGTTTGATTTCTTCTTTTCCTGTTCATGTTCCTTTAATGTCCTTCTTCTAATTGCTCTGTCTAGAGTTTCAAGGACTATGTTGAATAGAACTGGTGAAAGAGGGCATCCTTGTCTTGTTCCAGT
Source organism: Geosciurus inauris (assembly GCA_004024805.1). Lineage (NCBI taxonomy): Eukaryota > Metazoa > Chordata > Mammalia > Rodentia > Sciuridae > Geosciurus > Geosciurus inauris. The sequence continues at coordinate 46,567 of PVHX01008848.1, forward strand.
TTTTAGAGGGAATGCTTTCAATTGGTCTCCATTTAGAGTGATGCTGGCCTTGGGTTTAACATATATAGCTTTTACAATGTTGAGGTATGTTCTACTATCCCCAGTTTTTCTAGTATTTTGAACATGAATGGATACTGTATTTTGTCAAATGCCCTTTACTGCATCTATTGAGATAATCGTGTGATTCTTGTCTTTAAGTCTATTGATGTGATGAATTAACATTTTTTTTTTTTTTTTTTGTGGTTGTAGATGGACAGAATGTCTCTATTTTTTTTGGTTTTTTTTTTTTTTTTTTTTTTTTTTTTTTTTTTTTTTTTTTTTTTTTTTTTTTTTTTTTAATGTGGTGCTGAGGATTGAACCCAGTGCCTCATACATGCTAGGCAAGTGCTCTGCCACTGAGCTACGGCCCCAGCCCCATGAATTACGTTTTTTGATTTCCATATGTTAAACCAACCTTGCATCCCTGGGTTGAACCCCATTTGATCATGGTGCACTACTTTTTTAATATATTTTTGTATGTGATTTGCCAGCATTTTATTAAGAATTTTTGCATCTGTATTCATCAGGGATGTTTTCTTCCTTAATGTTTCTTTGGTTCTGGTATCTGGGTGACACTAGCTTCATAGAATGAGTTTGGAAGGTGTCTCTCCTTTTCTATTTCATGGAATAATTTGAGGAGGATTGGAGTTAGTTCTTCTTTGAAGTTCTAGTAGAACTCAGCTGAGAATCCATCTGGTCCTGGGCTTATTTTTTTTGGTCATCTTTTGATGGTTTCTTCAATTTTATTGCTTGAAATTGATCTGTTTAAATTTTCTGTCCTCTTGATTCAATCTGGGTAGGTTATATGTCTCTAGAAATTTGTCAGTATCTTCAATGTTTTCTTGAATGTCCAATATTAAATTCCAGTAAAGTCCCCCCACTTTTTTTGCTCACCCACCTTACTGAGAAGCTGCCTGCTTTTTTTTTTTTGTTCTACTTAGGTATACGAGATAGCATGATAGCATTGATTCATTGTACACACATGGAGCACAGTTTTTCATTTCTCTGGTTGTACGTGATGTAGAATCACATCCTATATGCAGTCATACATGAAACTAGGGCTATGATGTCCATCTCATTCCACCATCTTTACTGTCCCCATATCCCCCTCCCTCCTCTTTGACCAAAGTTCCTCCATTCTTCCCGTGTCCTCTCCTCCATTATGAAACAGCATCCACTTATCAGAGAGAACATTCAGCCTTTGGTTTTTTGGGATTAGCTTACTTCACTTAGCATGATATTCTCCAACTCCATCCATTTACCTGCAAACATCATAATTTTATTCTTTTTTATTGCTGAACAATATTCCATTGTGTATATATACCACAGTTTCTTTTTCCATTCATCTATTGAAGGGCATCTAGGTTGGTTCCACAGTTTAGCTATCGTGAATTCAGCTGCTATAAACATTGAAGTGGCTGCGTCATTGTAGTATGCTGTTTTTAAGTCTTTTGGGTATAGACCGAGGAGTGGGATAGCTGGGTCAAATGGTGGTTCCATTCCAAGTTTTCTAAGGAATCTCCATACTGCTTTCCAGATTGGTTGTACCAATTTGCAGTCCCACCAGCAATGTATGAGCGTGCCTTTTCCCCTACAACCTCGTCAACACATTATTGTTTGTATTCTTGATACTTGCCATTCTGACTAGTGTGAGATGAAATCTTAGAATACTAACTGCTTTTCTGGTTTCATTCCACAGAACAGCCAGGAAAGCAACCTTCTCTATACTGCCATCTTTTTTTTTTTTTTTTGGTACCAGGGATTGAACCCAGGGGTGCTTAACCACTGAGCCCACATCTCCAGTCCTTTGTTGCATTTTATTTAGAGACAGGGTCTTGCTGAGGTTCTGAGGCTGGCTTTGAACTCACAATCCTCCTGCCTCAGCCTCCCAAGCCACTGGGATTACAGACACATGCCACTGCACCAAGTTATACCACCATCTTGAAACCTCCTCTGAATCACTTTCAAGTAACAAAGCTACTATTAATCACGCCTTTGGAAATCCCCAACTCCTGATAGGGACTACCACTTCCATAATAGGAGTAACCACAGAAGGCACATCCCACAAACTCCGCTGTCTACACCACATCCACCTGAAGTATAAGAGTTTCCTCTGCTCTATCAAGATTTGCAGAGACAGTGGGTTATTCTTACCATGATACAGTACACTCTAAGCCCAAACTCATAAACTAAGACCAAAAAGGTACAAGGATATTACACTATGGAGTCCAGTTGAAAATGAACTCAACATTACACAACAAACCAACACTCCAAGTCACATCAGCAGAAGAAAGCCACATAAGGCTACCACATAAAATAGGAGAAATTCATCCCAATAGATGTATAAGTCTCAACATAGAAATATAGGAAATATGAAAAAAAGATAATATCTCACTTCTTAAAGTGCACCAACTCCTTAGTAATAAATTCCAAAGATAAAGTGTATGAAATGTCACACAAAAAATTCAAAAGAATGATTTTTTAAAACTCAATGAAATCCAAGAAAATGAAAAAAAAAAAAAACACAGTTCAATGAATTAAGGAACACAATGCAGTATACGAATGAGAAATTCAATAGAGACAGAGATTTTGACAAGAAACAAACAGAAATCTTGGAAATAAGAAGCTCAAAATCAAATTAAAAAATCAGTTGAAAGCCTCAACAACAGACTAGATCAAGCAGAACAAAGAATATCAGAGCTTGGTGATGACTCTGCAAAAACAGTACATTCAGACAGCAATGAAGAAAAGAAAATGAAAAGAACATGAAAAATATCTAGGACATCATTAAAAGACCAAACACCCAAATAATCATCGTACAGAGGGTGAAGAACAACATGCTGAGAATATACAAAACATATTTAGTGAAATAATAGCAGAAAAATTCCCTAATCCTGGAAAAGGCATGGACAACAAGCACAGGAGGTATTCAGAACCAAATAGACATACCCAGAAAATAACCTCTCCATAACATATTATATAGTTAAAGTGCCCAAAGTACAGAACAAGGAAAGAATATTAAAGTCTCAAGGGAGAATCACCAAGTCATTTAAAAGCAAACTTATAAACTAATAACATTTTTTCAGCAAAAACTCTAATGACTAGGAAGGCATGGAATAATGTATTTCAAGTCCTGAAAAAAAAAAAAACCAACAAACAAGATTACTATAACTAGCAAGATAATTCTTTAGAATTAGAGAAAAGAACAGAGATCTTCCAGATAAGCATAAATTAAGGGAATTCATGACCACTTGACTAGCATTAGAGACAATGCTTAAAGAAGTTCTATACCCAGAGGAAGTAGAAAAACATAATCAGGACAGTGTATGAAAGAATAAATTCCCCTAGAAAGAAAAGAAAATGAAGAATGAAAAGAACATGAAAGATATCTAGGGGGCTGGGATTGTGGCTCAGCGGCAGAGCACTTGCCTCACATGCATGAGGCCCTGGGTTCGATCCTCAGCACCACATACAAAGCAATAAAATAAAGACATTGTGTCCATCTACAACTAAAAAATATTAAAAAAAAAAAAAGATATCTAGGACATCATTAAAAGACCAAACACCCAAATAATCATCATACAGAGGGTAAAGAACAACATGCTGAGAATATACAAAACATATTTAGTGAAATAATAGATGCAAAGGGTAAAAACGCAAAGGATAAATATGAAAGAATCAAACATTATCAATACAGTAAACCATCAAATTTCTAAGGTGGGAAAGATAGAACACTGAATATTCAAAACAACCAGAAGAAAAACAACAAAATAACAAGAACAAGCACATACCTTTCAATTATAACTATGAATGAAAATGATCTCGATTCTCCAATTAAAAGATACTGACTGCTGAGTGGATTAAAAAACAAAACCCAAAAATACGCTGCACACAAGGAACTCACCTCACCTGCAAAGACATAACATAGACTGGGAGTGAAAGGTTGAAGAAAGATATTCAAAGCAAATGGAATCTGAAAACAAGAAGAAGTAGCTATACTTATTTGACAAAATTGAGTTTAAGACCAAAATATCAGTCAAAAAAGGACAAGGAAAGTCACTATGTATTGATCAAGGGAACAATACATCAAGAAGATATAACAGTTATAAATATATATGCACCAAATGTCAGAGTAACCAGTTTTATAAAACACTACTAGACATACGGGGTGAGATAGACCCTACTATAACAGTGGGTGACTTCAGTATATCACTCTCACCAACAGATAGATCATCCAGACCCACCTAAAAAAGAAATGTCAGAGTTATATTACATTACAGATCAAATGAACTTAACAGACACCTACACAACAGTCCACCCAACAGCTGCAGAATATACATACTTTTCACGAACATATAGAACTTTTTTCATAATAGTCTATATATTAGGACACAAAGCAAGACTTAATAATTTAAAGAATTAAAATTATTTCTTGCATCTTATCTGATCATAATGACATGAAAATAGAAATCAATGGCAAGAGAAACTGTAGAAAATGTACAAACACACAATGATTGACCAATACACTATTGATGTGTGAGGCCTTGGGTTCAACCCTCAGAACCAAATGAACAAAACACTACACACACTATTGAATGAACAGTGGTTATGGTATAAATCAGAGGGGAAATATGAGAATTCCTTCAAAGAAAAATGGAAACACAACACATCAAAAGCAGTGGGATACAGCAAACAAGAGGGAAATTTATAGCAATGAGTGTCTACATTTTTAAAAAGCTATATGTCAGATAAATAGCTTAATGATGTGTATCAAGGTCTAGAGAAAAAAATGAACAAGTCAGATGGTGGTAGCACATGTCTGTGACACCAGCTACTAAGGGGGATGAGGCAGGAAATTCACAAGTTCCTGGGCAAGTAAGTAAGACTCTCTCTCCAAAAAAAAGTTTTTTAAGGGTCGGCAATGTAGCTCAGTGGCACAACACTTGCCTAGCATGTGTGAGGCCCTGGGTTCAATCTCTAGTCTTGAAAAAAAAAAAAAAAACAGAAAAAGAAGAAAGAAGAAAAAATCAGTACAAAGAAAGAAGTAATAAAGATCAGAGCAGAAATAAATGAAATAGAGGCTAAAAGAACAGTACACAAAGGATCAATGAAACCAAGAGTTGGTTCTTTAAGATAAACAAAATTAACAAATCTTTAGTGAAAATGGAGAGAAAAGACCCAAATAAATACAATTAGAGGTGAAAATAAAGACATTATAATAGATACCACTGAAATTCAAATTAACATTGGGTGATATTCTTAAAAGCTATATGCCAATAAATTAGAAAATCTAGAAGAAAAAGACAAATTTCTGAACTTGTATTACATAACAAAATTGAATAAAGAGGATATAAAAAACTAAGCAGATCAATAGCAAGCAAGGATATTGAAACAAGAAGTTTCCCAACAAAGAAAAACCTAGGACCAGATAGATTCACAGCTGAATTTTATCAGACTAAAACCAATGCTTCTAAACCTATTCCATGAAATAGAAAGGGAAGTAATCCTTTCAAACTCATTCTATAAAACAAGTACTGTCCTGCTACCAAAAGTTGACAAGGACACAACAAAATAAAATGACAGACCAATATCCCTGATGAACATAGACACAAAGCTCTTGCAAACTGAATTCAAAAGCACATTAAAAAGATCATAGACCATCAAGTTGATTTCATTCCAGGAATGCAAGAATGGTTCAACACATGCAAATCAATTAATGTAATACAGCACAAAAATAGAATCAAAGATAAAAAGCACATGATCATCTCAGATGCAGGAAAAGTCTTTGATAAAATCAACATCCATTCATGAAAAAAATCTCTGAATAAATTATATATGGAAGGATTATATCTCAATATAATAAACTATACATTACAAGCCCCTAGCCAACATCATACTGAATGGGGGGAAACAAGACAAGGGTGTCCAGTCTCACCACTTCTATTCAGTAGAGTAACCAGAAATTCTAGCCAGCACAATTAGGCAAGAAAAAGAAATAAAAGACATATAAATAAGGAGAAAGTAAAATTATTCCTGTTTGCAGATGTTATGATTCTATTCATAGAAAAAATTCTAAAAACTTTTAAAAATAATAGACCAATTCAATAAAGTAGCAGAATATAAAGTCAACATAAAAAATCAGTAGTTTTTTTAATATACCAGTAATGAACTAAGAAAGAAATCAGGAAAGCTATTCCATTCACAGAAGAGGAGGTGGAGGAAGAGGAGGAGTGTTATGGTTTGGATATGTGGTATTCCCCAAAAGCTAGTATGTGAGACAGTGAAAGAACATTCAGATGTGAAATGATTAGATTGTAAGAGTTATAACCTAATCAATGGATGAATTCACTAATATGGATTAACTGGGTGGTAACAGTAGGCAGGTAGGGTGTGGCTGGAGGAGGTAGGTCCCTGGGAACATTCCTTTTGGGGGTTTTATATTTTGTCCCTGTGAGCAAAGCAAGCTTCCCATCCTTCCCTGCCTCTCCTTCCTGATTGCCATGATCTGAGCTACTTTCCTCCTCTATACCCTTCCACCATGTTCTTCATGGCCTCACCTCTGGGCCACAGCAATGAAGTCAGGTACTAATAGACCAAGACCTCTGAAACCGTGAACCCCAAATAAACTTTCCCGCCTTTGTTTTTCTCATCAGGTCTTTTGGTCACAGCAATGAAAAAGCTGACTAAAACAGACATTAGTACCAAGCATGGGATCTTGCTATGGCTAACTTCAACATGTAGTTCACAAGCATTGGGAGATTTTGAAATTTGAGAGAGGTATTTTGAAAAGTTTAGAGATGCAAGCCGGAAAAGCTTTAGAATGCTGTAAGTGGAGTTTAATGAGTGACTCTAGTGGGAACTCAGAGGACCAAAATGGTCATAACATTGTGCACAGTAAAGACTAGGCTCAGTTAGGCACGATAGCACCTTGGGGAGGCTGAGACAGGAGAATCATGAGTTTAAAGCCAGCTTCAACAACGGTGAGGCACTGAGCAACTCAGTGAGACCCTGTCTCTAAATAAAACACAAAATAGTGCTGGGGATGTGGCTCAGTGGTCAAGTACCCCTGAGTTCAGTCCCTAGTACCAAAAAAAGAAAAAAAAAGACTAGGCTCATGAGGTTTTAGAAGAGGATGACTCCACTGGAAATTGGACTAGAGGCCATTCATGTTGTTCTGTCAAAGAAGTTATCTATATTTTATTCATGTCCTGAGACTTTCTGAGTCTGAATTTAAAGGTGATAGACTAGTTAATCTGTCAGAGATAATTTCAAGACAGCATAGCATTCAGGAAGTGGTATGGACATTGCTGGCAGCTTTTAGTCAAGTTTACTGTGACAATCAGGAGCAGAAAGCAAAGCAGAAAGATTTGAAAAACTTGGAGTCTGGCCAGAAAAGCACAAGTAAAACTGGTGATAAGAAAGTTGTGGTTGTTAAAGACATTATAGCCACTAAAGAGATGCTAAATACTTTACAAAAAGACAATAGGAAAGATGACTGGAGGACATCTCAGGAACTGACAACAACACACCCATCTTAGGCTCAAGAATGTAAAAGTAAATAATCCTTTGAGAAGAGACCATGGAGGCAGGGAGGCCTAGAAGGCTTTTCACTGCTCAGCCATTCAAGCATTCAAAGACTATTGCAGCTGTAGTCTCAGAAGGCTTGGCTACTGCTCAAGATGGTGGCAGACCTTGGCATCAACCACATGGTGCTAGTTCTGCATAAACCCAGGATGCTGAAGTTAGGAAGTCATGGAGGCTTCCACCAAGATTTCAAAGGCAGGCCTTGGAGGGCAGGCAAAATGTAGTAGGGTTGGAGTCTCTTCAGGCTACCCCTGAGCGGGTGATGGGTGAAGATGTGAGAAGGAAGCTAAAGCTGCAAGATTAAGAGATGCCAGCACCATGGAACATCTGCTGAGAAAAACTGCAGGAGTCAAGCAGATACAAGCCAACAGAGAGGCCATGTGGACTGCAACTAGCAAAGCCCTAGGGGCAGAGCTACACAAGCCCTTTGAGGAGAACATTACAATGCCATGTGCTCCAGATATTGAACATGAAGCTACAGGACTTGTTTGCCCAGCTGGATTTTGGTCTTGCTTTGGTCCCATCCCTGCTTTCTATGACCATATTTCTCCCTTGTGTAATGAAAATGTTTACTCTGTGCCATTACATATTGGATATATGTAACCTGCTTTTTTCTTAATATTTTTTAGTTGTCAATGGACCTTTATTTTATTCTCTTATTTATATGTGGTGCTGAGAATCGAACCCAGTGCCTCACGCATGCTAGGCAAGCTCTCTACCACTGAGCCACATCCCAGCCCCTGTAACCTGCTTTTGATCTTGGCTCAGAGTCAAGAGTTTGCCTTGAATCTCAGATGAGATTTTGGACTTGGATGTTGGATAATGCTGGAACTGTTAAGATTATGAAGACTCTCTGAAATGTATTAAATGCATTTTGCATTGTGAGATGGGCATGAGCTATTGGGGGACAGGGGCAGAATGTTATGGTTTGGATATGTGGTATCCCCTTCAAAGCTCATGTGTGAGACAAAACAAGAATGGCATTCAGAGGTGAAATAATTATGAGTGTGGTAACCTAATTGGTGGATTAATCCATGAATATGAATTAACTGGGTAACTATGAGTTGGTAGGTTGTGGCAGGAGGAGCTAGATCACTGGGGGTGTTTCTTTGGGGTTTATATTTTGTCCCTGTGAGCAAAGTTCTCTCTCTGTTTCTGCTTCCTGCTACCATGCCCTGAACTGCTTCCTTCCACCACACTCTTCAGTCTTATGTTCTGCCTCACCTTAGGCCCAGAGCAATGGCATCACCCATCTGTGGACTGAGACCTCTGAAACTGTGAGCCGCAAATAAACTTTCCCTCTTCACATTTATCTTGTCAGGTCTTTTGGGCACAGTGGAGAAAAAGCTGACTAAAACAAGGAGGCACCACCACCACTTCAGAATAAACCTAACGATGTGAAAGACCTCTACCTCTTTACAAAAGACCCCAAATAGCCACAGTAATCCTGAGCAAAAAGCAATGCTGGAGGCATCACAATTCCTGATTTCAACAAATATCCATACTTCCCAAAGGGATATACACATTCAATGCAATTCCTGTCAAAATCCCAACAGCACTTTTTGCACAAACAGAAAAATTCATCCTAAAATTCATATGGAATCTCAAGGGACCCCAAATAGCCAATATTAAAAAAGAAAAAAGTTGGGGGGCTGGGGCTGTAGCTCAGTGGTAGAGTGCTTGCCTAGCATGCGTGAGGCACTGGGTGGCAAGTCTCAGCACCACATATAAATAATAAATGAATAAAATAAAAAAATAAAATTTAAAAAAATCCATCAACAACTTTAAAGAAAGAAGGAAAGAAAAAAGTTGGAAGATTTACACTCCTGATTCCAAAACTTGTTACAGGGTTACAGTAATCAAAACAGTGTGGCAGTGGAACAAAGACAAACAGATCAATGGGAGAGAATAGAGTCCACAAACCAATCTGCACATATACTTTCAAGATATTCTCACCAGGTGTGGTGGCACACACCTGTAATCCCATCATTTTGGGAGGCTGAGACAGGAGAATCATGAGTTCAAAGCCAGCCTCAGCAATGGTGAGGCACTAAGCAACTCAGTGAGACCCTGTCTCTACATAAAACACAAAATAGGGCTGGGGATGTGGCTCAGTGGTGAGCACCCCTGAGTTCAAACCCCTATACTGGGGAAGCGGGGTGGGAGGATTCTCCACAAAGGTGCCAAGACCACTCTATAGGGAAAAGACAGTCTCTTCTTTAGATAGATAGATAGATAGATAGATAGATAGATAGATAGATAGATAGATAGATAGATAGATAGATAGATTTTTTTTTAAAGTTGTCGATGGACCTTTATTTATTTATATGTGGGGCTGAGGATCAAACCCAGTGCCTTACACGTGCTAGGCACGTGCTCTACCACTGAGCCACAGCCCCAGCCCCAAAACACAGTCTCTTCTACAGATGAGGTTTTCTGGGAAACACAAATGGCCAACAAGCATCTGAAAAGGTTCTCGGGCTGGGGCTGCAGCTCAGTGCCTCAGCGGCAGTGCGCTTGCCTAGCATGCGTGAAGCCCAGGATTCACTCCCTAGGACTCCAGAAAAGGAAAAAAGGTCATTGCTGGAGCCGACAAAAGGAAAATGAGGGCCAATCAGGGCAGAGAAAGGAGCCCACAACTCAGAACTGAGGGGTCGAGAGGCAGAGAACGACCGTGGAAAGCAGGTGGGTGGAATGGGGAGTGGGCATCTCGGTCTTGTGAGTTTGGCAGGATGGGCTCCTCCAGGCTGAGCGGCCACGGGTGCAGCCCCACCGCGCCTCAGAGGATGGACGCTCCCCACTTCTCAGGCCGCGACCCTCCCTAGGGGAACACCAGAGGGCGGGTTCCACAAGTCGCAAGGGCAGAGTCGTGAGTGGCACACCCGAAAAAGGCGGGAAAGCCCGTGATTTGCTGAAAGCTTTTGATCTCGCAGGTCCACCCCATTCGTCCCCTCTCTTCCCTGACGGCAGCCCGTGTCCCCTCAGGCACCTTTCACCAACAGGAATGATGGCCCCACGGCGGTCCCGAGTGTGGCTCTGGTTCACCGCCATCTTGCTCCAGGCCCCCTCCCGCCGCCCCTCAGATGGAAAGGGGCGGGGCCTGTGACAAGCTGTGGGGCGGAGCCCTGAGGAGGAGGGCGGAGATTATGGCGCAAAGACCTCACGTGGTGGTAGGTCACGTGAGGGGCGGGGCCATGTGAGGGGCGAGGTCAACGTTGCCGCGCCCCTGTAGGGCAAGGGGAGGAGCAGGAAGTTGGCTCCGCCCCCTGAGCAGGGAGGGCATGGGGGATGGGTGAGTAACTTGTGCGGTGGTGCAGAATGGCTTTTCCCCTGACTGCGCTTAGGACAGACTTGGGTTGGTCCTTCCAGAAATGGAGTTAAAAGCAGCCACCCCTAGAACATCTGCTAGGATGACCCCAAGGCTTTCCTGGCTGTAGCCTTTCCCCGGAAAGGGTCTGGAACCATTCCTTTCTTTTCCCAAGAACCTCAGAACTTTCTTCCATTGGAAAAGGCCTGGAATCAGAGCTGATTGTCTTGGGAGATAGCATCCAGGGAAGGGAGGGTGAGAGAGTCAGGAAGTGAAGGGGAATTTTGAGGCTGAGTGGAGGGAGCCTTTGTGTGTCATCCATCATGCGGCCCTGCCTCCCCCAAAAGGTCATTGTGAGGATCCAATGGGTAACACGGCGCCGTAGTAATTGCTGCGAGGACTAGAATGTTGTACATAGTCTTATTTCCTTTAAACTTCACAAATAGCACCAAAATTCTTCAAGTAAACATCTTTTTAAAAAATGATGCTATTGTATTTTTTATACCCTTATTGGTTTATATTTATGTGGTGCTGAGGGTCGAACCCAGTGCCTCACACATGCTAGGCAAGCACTCTACCGCTGAGCTACAGCCCCAGCCCCAAATAAACATCTTGACTACTGTATTTTATTATATTTTAAATGCTGCCAAGTATAAAATGCATCAATTATTAATGAGCCAGTGAGGAAAAAAGTTGCCAGATAAACTGACATGCCATTGGTTGAGGGTGTATCCTGATTTCAGAAAAAAAAAAATTTAAGTACAACTTAGTAAAACAAATAAAATACAGTAAGGGTGGTGTGGAGTGGTGGAATACACATTGAGATATAATCTCTACCCTGCCATGGAAACTAACTGCAGCCTTGGGCCTTAGTCCAGGATTATGTTCTCTGGACTTGTTTCCATATCTGTATGATGCCATTGAACTAGAAGGGCTTTTAGATTTCTTTCAGCTGTAATAGTTGATGTCCACTAAACTTCTCTGTCACTCAAATCTCAGTGTCATTTTGCCACCCTCATCATTTTACCTGAATGATTCCAAGAGTCTGACTTGTCTTCCTCAGATTCTGACCCTTCCAAACCACCTCCCACTATTCATCTACACCTCACACCCACCCTACAGAAAGTTGAGTTCCCAGACATAATTTCATAGTTACTTTTAACTCAAAGAAATAAAACACAGGTGAGAGTTGTATTTGCTTGCTCCAAGAGTGGGCACCTCAAGAAGAGGAAGGATTGACTTAAGTGCAAAAAAAGATATCAGCTAGTGCTTAAGTTCTTAACTCAAGATATTCACTCGATAATAGGGAGTCTTCTAGACAACATGGGTCCACTTCCTTCATAGACTTGGTCCCTATGCCTTCAGGGAAGAGAAGGTGGAAAACTAGGAAGTGAACTGAATGAAAATAAATGTTTTCACTGACAAGGCAAAGCACAGCATCCCTCAAGGTCAAGTGTGAGTGCTTTATCATTTGGGATACAAAACCCCAGGAAATATGACTGAGGTCTGACTTCATGCCACCTGCAGATGAACTGACTTCACAACATATCTCCATCTCTAATATTTGTGACTACTTCTCACCAAGATTATCCCTGCTCACTCTCCACACGAGTGAGTTGACCTAATAACTGATTTGGTCAAGGAGCACAAATAAGGTACAGGCCAGGCGATAATTGTTCAAACATCAATGTTTAGTTGTACGACACATAAAGTCTAGCAACATTTACATGACCAGTTTGAGTGTCTGTTGGCTTGTTTTCAATTGGGAAATTTAACTAGAATGTCACCGAAAGGTTGGCTGGGACTGGTAACATTTAAGAAATGGGTCGTTCTTGCATCCCCTAGGCTTGGGCCTCTTGTTCCATCAGGACTTGGTTAGAGATGAATGGCCCACAAGTCACCAGCCTTTGAGCAATTTGTGTCCAGGTGGACACTGGGGGTTGGAGGTGGGGAATAGGGTCAGGGAGGATTCTGTAAAGACACTGTATGCGGCAGTGGCAGCCAACATTCGCAAACATTCATGCATCTGATGGGGTCTTTGCCCTCCACTGGATATTTTCCATAGCCTACGGTGACCACCTGCGGCCGGCTAATTCATTACTCACATTAATGGGGTGGGGATAGGGCAGGGGCGAGAATAGGGGTAAGTGGGAAAAGATCCCTCTTATTGCTAAGTGTACAGAAGGGTGCTTTTTTTTCTCTTCCTGGAGTGTGTAGCTTGTATGTTTCTGAGATTTTGTGTATATTTAGTTGTTTTCTAGTTTGGGGATAAGGAAGTCAACTCCAGCAAATTCTCTTCAGGAAGACCACTCTTCCTAAGTGGCTGCATTATGGGGTGGGGAAGGTATGTACCCACACTCGGGGCCAGCCACTTGTGATTTTTTTAGGGGGGAAGGAGTGCTGGGGATTGAACCCAGGGCCTTGTGCACGCGAGACAAGCTCTACCAACTGAGCTATATCCCCAGCCCTAATGGTGTTTTTTAAAGTGTTCCCCTTGTTCCCCCACACCTGCAGTGACCCACCCTTCTAAATACCTTTAAGCAATGAAGGAGACACCCTTGTCCCACATGGGCTCACACAGCTGGTCTTGATGAATCTGACAAGCAGAACAATCACTTTCTTGGCCCCTTAGGGAAGCCAAGAGGAGCTCATGCAGATGGAGAGGGAGCCATGCCATTTCCCTTGGAGATGGTTACAAACAGCTGGTATGGGTTGTGAGGGCAGAAGCAGCTCGTGAGTTTTTTCTCCCTAGAGAGGGGCCGGGACCGCTGACACAGATGATGGAGCAGGGCGGTGCTGGCAAGAGCTCCATTCCACTGGGAGAAGAGGAGTGGTCTGACTAAATGGAGGAAGCAACTGTCCTAAAGGGGCAGCTGGCCCCTCCCACCTGCTGAGGACCGACAGGGGCTGTGGTGGTGGTGGTGGGCCAGACAAGCACAGCACTAAAAAGGGTTGCCCTGCAGCAATAACAGCTGAAGGAATGGAGGGAGAAGCGGCGCTTGAAATGGCCTTCATTCAGCAGTGGGGCAGGGGGTGGCTGGCACAGGTGGAAGGACAGTGCCCAGGAGGCCTTCTCCCTGCAGGAGGGTTGAGAACGGTTGAGGGTACGGAGACCAGCAGCTGGCAGCAGACACATAAAACGGCTTCTCCAGGGAGGCTGAGACCAGGCCTTAGGGGTGCTAAGCACCTCTCTCCTATGCAGCCTCGCCAATGCCCACCTCCCTCACCCCGCAATCTTCCCCTACTGGTTCCAGGTATCCAGTCCCAAATCTCCATACAGAACCACTTGGAGCCAAGGAGGCCTCTTTGGTTGACATGTAGTAAGCTCTGGGTATAACACTGCTGCTGTTCTATTCTGACAGGTGCCTACCCTTGAACAACTTTATGGGCAAAGAAGACAGGGTAGGATTGATAAATCGGCCTCCAGGAAAGACAGGCTGGAGGTTTTGGGGTATTAGTGACTGGTTCACCTACCCCTTTTCCCGGTCCACCAAATCTTGGGTCTTAAGTCTCTATTTATTTGCCTAGCACCTGAGTGATAAGGACTGGGATTATAAATGCTGGCATTCAGAGAGGACCAGTTGAAAACCTAGGTTGGACCAGGCAGTGGGACAGGAGGTTGGATAAGGTTGTAAACAGTATCACTTGGTGTTTTCCCTTTCCTAAGGCTAAACGGCTCCCCCAACCCCGAATTTCAGCAATCTTACAGATTAAAGGAAAAAGAATAACTTATTTGTATAATAAAGAGGGGAAGTATGTGTGTTAATAAATACAGGGCTATGGGAAAGGCTAAATGTATGATTATGGGTGTCACAGGAGTCAGGAGGAGGGGCGTAGGGTGGGAAAGAAGAGAAAGACAAACACTATTTCGAGTCACTTCAGACCAAAAGCAAAGAACAGAGGAGGAGGAGTCAAGTATGTACGAGACAAAGGGAGCCACAGAGAAGCCAGCTCAACAGGGACAGAAGAGAAAAGGGAGGTGTGGCCTAAAATTTATCTCCGAAGCCAAACTACTGAGAAATAGTATATATTTTTTCTGATACTTCATTGGAATTAGATCTTCTAGAACTTAATTCCCTCACATAAAAAACAAAATCTGCTTTACTTTACCAACACGTATGCTCCTCTAACAGGGCACTGGCAACTGCAGGACCCGCTGGTGCAAAGTTCAGAGCCAATTTCAAGTCTCCACTGAGGAAACACTTTCCCATTTCTCTCTATGGCTCTGAATTCTCCTATAATCTCCGATTGTACTTCCAAGTGCTTTGACTTGTGATCTTACTTTAGGGTGGCCTGCAGTTATTTTTTGGTAGTAGACTGGGCACACATTCTAAATACAGAAAGGAAGCTAAGTGGATTCATCTAAAAGGAAGTGAAAGATGTCAGGGACGGGCAAGAAAGAGGTGGAAGTGAATATATGAAGGAGGGAGGGAAAGCGGGGGAAAGAGAAAGCAGAGGCAGGAAACCGGCCTGGGAGCAAAAGCCAGCTGAGCAAGGAAAGTAGCAGTCTTTGTGGTGACGTGGTAGCTTTTGAATAGTGACCTTGACACAGACCAAAGGGTGTAGCTCCACTTCCAGGCACCAGTTCTTTCTGCAGGAACCCAGCCCGGACATACTTCTATGCTCCCCTGTGAACTTCCTTTTCCTTTTCCCAAGAGGTCCTCACCTTACCCAGGACCACCCCAACTCACAGGGAAGATGCCCTGAACTCCCTTCCCCCACCATCCAGTCCAGCTCAGCCCCCTGTCCTTGGAGAATCTTTGCAGCCCATTTATGGACAAGGTCAGAAGTAAGAAAGAGTTTACTGTCCTGTGGCTCACCCTCCCCCAGACCTCTTGAGTGAGGTGCACACCTTTGTCCTGGGACATGAGGAAAGAAGACATTTATGGAGGAACCAGATTTACAGGGACTTTCAGGGAAGCAATAAAAATACCTCGTCCCTGCACGCTCTCTCTCTCTCTCTCTCTCTCTCTCATACACGCATACACATACACAATGTAGACAAGATGTTCCACAAACACCAGACAGGCTTGTGGGACGGAGCTGAAGGAAGAGTGGTTGGAGGTGGTATTTGGGATGTGTGTGTATGGAGAAGTGGGTATGTGTGACGACACAGGAAAGGGGTCATCATGGGTTACTGTCGTGGCTTTCCTCTGTGTCCACGCTCACCGGAGGGAGGCCTCCATTGTCATTGAGCCGTTTGGCCCTGTAAGTCTCATAGTGGATGTTGTGTGTCACTTCCTTGAGGTCCTGGAGGTGGGTCCTGAAGGACACAGAGTGAGAAGAGAGAGGGATGAAATTAGGGGTAGGAAGAGAAGATGACCCACCTCTGAGGTTAACACCTCCCTTCAATGAACTGGACCCAGTGATTGGGACTCACTCCAGAGAGCCCCTTCTGAAGCCCCTTCTGCTTTGAGGCAGGAACTGGAACTGGAACAGAAAGCTCTACCAGACGCCTGGAGTCAGTCCCAGGAAGCACACCTGAACAGATGGCCCCGGACCCCAAATAATTAAACCTGACATCTGGGTCATACCTGATGACAAAGTCTCGAAGCAGGGCAAACTCACAGTGGTTGAGGTTTTCCACTATGAACAAAAGAAAACAGGTGGTTATTTCATTAATCAACATCCAAGAGGGTAAACCTCTGTTTGGGTCACGGAGGTATTTAAAGAGAGCATGAGACAGGTTACTTTGTATTTTGTTTACTTCAGTGTACTGGACATTTTTGTGTATGTGTGGTACTGGAGATCAAACCCAGGGCCACTCTACCACTGAGCCACATCCCCAGCCCAGTTCACTGAATTTTATTCATTGAGCAAATATTTATGAAGCAGCTACAACAGACATGATACTGTTCCAGACTCTAGAATAACAGGAACTGTTATTTTTCTCATTTTACAAAAGAGAAAACTAATATACAAGGAGTTTAAGAAACTTGTCAAGGGCTAAGATACAATTCCTATCCTTGGAACTTATAATATGACTGAAAGAAAATAATACACATAGAACAATCCAGTCATCTTTAAAAGTTCATGCACAGTCAAGCATAGTGGCAAGTGCCCATAATCCCAGCTACTCCTGAGGCTGAGGCAGGAGGATCATGACTTTGAGGCCAGCCAGAGAACATGAGCAAGACCCAGTCTTAAAATAAAAAGGACTGGGTAATGTAGTCTGTCAGTGGTAGGCACCTGACTAGCATGCATAAGGCCCTAGGTTCAATCGTCACAACTCCCCACGCCCCTCAAATTTTTTTAAATAAAATATTTAAAAAATAAAAATCCCAACAGTGGGTTCCAGAAAAACAGGAGATAATTCAAGACAAAGGGGTGAGCTTTGGTTTGGGATCACATTATCGGAAATCCAAGAATCACCATGCACAAGGCTATGGGTTCCATCCCCAGAACCACACACACACAAGTTACGCGACGTTGGGCAAGGCACTTAATCTGTCTGAGACTGAAGTGCCTCATAAGCTTACATTATGAGGACAGGAACCCCTGTCCTGTTCCCTTCAGGGTTATCCTATCAACTGAGACCACTGAAGCATTCTTTGCAAACTTTCAAAATCATCATGACCTGCCTGAGGTCACATTCATTCACAATAAAATGGAAAAGGCAACATCTGGGCCACCCTTCAATACTCTGCCGGATCACATCCTCCCTCACCTGAAAACATTCCTCTGGTCTTTCCAATCCTTGCTAATCTGTGTTCTGAGCCCCTTTGACACACCAAGTTGGTGCCACCCGGTCAGGTGCTAAGTGGGTCTCACTGTCTCCTACCCATGAGCATCATCTTCTCAATTAGACTGCACACTCCTCGTGGACAGAATCGGATGGGCATTCATTGTATATCCCACATCTTAGGACAGAGCCCTGACCCACAGATGGCTGAACAAATGACTGGATAATTGATCAGCAGCTGGTTCCTCCAGAAAATGCATTGAATTACCTTCAATGATCCCCCAGGGAGTTTTTCTGCCGAGGACCCTCTTGCCATTCACTTGGTACTCCTTGTCACTTCCCACCACAGCGAAGGGCATGCTCTCCTGCTGGACAGGGGCAGAGACACAAACCAGACACACATGCACAGTCATCCCCTTATGACCAGAATGTCCAAGGCAGGACAGGAGATGGCCTTGGCTGCCTACCCTTGAGCCACACACTTCTGATGCTCATTCGGTGATACTACTGATGGCAAGAGCAAGGCTCTGTCCCTTGAAAAGAGCACTGGACTAGGAGGCAGAAGTCCTGGGTTAAACTTTGAATAAACCACTGCATGGCTAGGAACCTCAGTAAGTCACCTTCCCTTCACTGGAGTGCACTTTGTATATTTCGTAGTGCTTTGAAACCTATTTCCCTCGATTTGAACAGCCTTGCGATCTAGCAATGCCCACTCAAGTGTCAGCCAGACTCACTGATGCCTTATGCTATCTCCCATGAAACCTACTGGCAGATGCCCATGTCTGCTGAACTCTCAGGCGCCAGGCAGGCCCCTCTGCTCCACCAGGTGAGCTGTATGTCCGCCAAGTGCTGTTTGTTCCCAAATGTATTTGCCCGAGGTGTACTTGTTATTGTCATTGGATGAATTAACCAGTCAAGTATTGCTTAATGACAGGGTAAATTCTGAGAAATGTGTCCCTGGGTGACTGTGTTGTACAAACATCATAGTGTGTATTTACACAAACTAAGAGGCTACATCACTAGGTGATATAAATGTATGGGACCACGGTCACTTGCATCATATGGTAATGCAGCACATGACTATGGGTGTAGGCTGAGGTCATATGCACGTAAAGAGTTGTTTCTATAAAAATTAAGTCAAATGTTTCAGAAAGACTTCACAAGCCGGGCGCAGTGGCGCGAGCCTGTAATCCCAGCACTTTGGGAGGCTGTGACAGGAGAATCGCGAGTTCAAAGCCAGCCTCAGCAACGGCGAGGCACTAAGCAACTCAGTGAGACCCTGTCTCTACATAAAACACAAAATAGGGCTGGGGATGTGGCTCAGTGGTTGGGTGCCCCTGAGTTCAATCTCCAGTACAAAAAAAAAAAAAGACTTCACAAAGGTAAGCTGCTTTGACATAAGAGTAGATTTTGAAGGTTGGAGGTATCACTCAGTGGTAGAAGCACTGGCTTCAATTCCCAGCACCACACACAAAAAAATTAAAATTAGAAAAGTGGACTTATTCTCAGAGAAGAGGCCTTGGCTCTATATGAGATGTGTTTGATGAATATGATGTATGTTTTGTTGTTTTAGCTTAATTTCATAAAATATTTAAACATTCAAGATTTATATACCTGATTTTTAAAAAGTGATTCCCTCATTCAGCTGATTTTTTTTTTTTCAATTAACTACCTGTCCCAACTATACCAGGTAAAGGGCTTCTGCTAGATTACTGGCACTCAATGAAGGAGGGGACTCAAAAACAAAGCAGAGAGGAATGTCTCAGGTTACAGTTGATTCGCTGAAAAACCCAGACTAGATCCCAGGATGTAGCATCATGGAACTGGAGAAATTTGGAATTGAGAGGGACCCTAGGAATCACACAGGCTGATAGTTTCCAAGCTGCTTCCTGAAACAGGTCATGTGCCCAGGTGTCTCCTTCAGGTGCATAGCAGGTATCCTAGAGGCTGCTGAAAAGGCAGGGCTCTGTGTCAAGGCAGCTCTGCTTGTAGGTTTTGTATATCAGAGTTCTGAGGTTTCATTTTTTAAGAATTCTTCTAAGAGGCAAAAAAGCCAATAAGCCAGTCACCTAGTCTAGCCTCTGCATTTTACAGGGGAGGAAATCAAGGCAGTGTCTGACTAGAACCCAGATTGCCCTGGGCCCTGCCCAGTGTTTCACCTGCCTAGTGCCCTGCCTCACCACACTTGGACTTTGCCAGGCCTGTGGGGGAACAGGGTATCTTTTTTTTTTTGTGTGTGGTACTGGGGATTGAACTCAGGACTCGACCACTGAGCCACATCCCCAGCCCTATTTTGTGTTTTATGTAGAGACAGGGTCTCACTGAGTTGCTTAGCGCCTCGCCATTGCTGAGGCTGGCTTTGAACTTGCGATTCTCCTGTCTCAGGGGAACAGGGTATCTTTATGTGGTCTGAGATTGGAAGGGAACACTGGCTTTCTGGGTTCAGTGAGCACCTCTGTGGGTTCATAGTCCTGTCCAGGACCATTGTCCTCCTTGCCCCATGTCACTTCTGGTCTGGGTCAGACAAGGTGGCATAGGGATATGGAGAGGGGATAAACAGGTGGAAAGACAGAGGAGGCACATAACACACATCCCAGGGGCATTAGGGACATCTGTGGATTGAGCAGATCCCGGGCACCCACCCTGATTTTGTCATTCTCTGTCTTATCTTCCAGATCCTCATCGAATTCCTTCTGGGGGTAGAACTCAATGCCATTTACTTCAAGCTCCTTTCGGACCTGGAGGGGAGGAGAAGCAAGGTAGTCAAGTGTTGTAATAGAAGAGAACGGCGTGTGTGTGAGGGGTGTGTGTGTCCATAAGCACATACACAGCGTGTAAGGTGGAGCCAGAGAGATGAACCCAGCCATTGATAACAGTCATCTCTGTACTCTGAGGCCTTGGGCAGCAGGAAGATCCTGAGTAAACGTAATTACCACAGCCCAGCCTGAGAGAAGGAAGAGTCTCGGGCACACCAGTGTGCTCATCTCGGGGTCTAGGATTTAAACCCAACTAGCACACCTGAGTCCAGATGCCACTGGACAATGCTCATGGCTTGCATGCTGTGTTCCTGCCCGTAAGAAAGAGAGGTGACGCTCCCACCCCAAGCTCCTGTTTGCCTTCTTTCAAGGCTTGCTTAAGTCCCCTCCTCCAGGAGGCCATCTGGGACCTCTCTGGTGTTCAGTTTGATTGTAATTCTCTTAAAGGTAGCAACTCCCTTTACACTGGCTTGTATCCCCTGCCCTGCCCACCAGGGCATCCAGCCAGTAGCAGGCTGAGCATATAGATGATATCACTGAGGACTAGCAGGCAGTTGGCTGACCAATTAGTCTAGTCCTTCAAGCAACCTGACTTTTGAGGAGTGAGATTTTGGTGTTCACAGACACTTGTGTATCCAGGGGTCTCCACAGCCAGCTGTGGGGTGTGGAAGAAGGCAGCTGGAGCAGCACTGGCTTCTTACCTTTGGTCCCCAGGTACCGCCAGCCCCAGGCCCCTGAATGGTTCCTTGGGAGCTGGGATGGGGAGCTGGGATGGGGAGCTGGGGGAGGGCAGGTGGTGAAGGGAGGAAGATGAGAGCTGGGGATGGCTCGGACCTGGAGGAAAGGAAGGAAGCGTTGGAGGCAGGAAAGGGAGAAAGGGGGCCTTCTTACCCTCTGCTTGAATTCGGACTTCTCCTCCAGGGTCATGGTGTCAGCCTTGGCAATGACAGGGATGATGTTCACCACCTTGCTGAGGTGTTTCATGAACTCAAGATCGAGGGGTCGCAAGCTGTGGTCCAGAGAAGGCAATAATGTCAGAACCACCCTGGCCACTGCCACCTCTCGGGGCACCTCCTTGGGAGAGGACTGGACTAGGAATCTGGCTGAGGCCCTGAGACTGCTACCTGTCTTCTCTGACCATCTGCAGACTGGCCCCAATACTTCCACCTGCACACAGTCCCACCCCCAGCTTTCTTCCTTGTATCCAAGCAAATTCTGCCTCTCCTTAGGTCCTCCTCACACCACTCCTTCCTGACACCTTTTCTGACCTAGGGATTTCTTTCTTCTGGAAACATCTGTAGATGGTTGTTCCCATCCATGTGTCCTTGTGTTGTGGTTACCTGTGTGTCTTATTCTGCACTTACGTAATAGCCTCCTCCCAGGTCCCAGTTAGTCCTGCAGGGCCCAGTCGGGCTGTCTCCTAGTCTGAAGGCCTGGTCCTCCCCACCCTGAGGCTCTGGGGCCCCAATCTGACTCTAGTCTGCAATCTGGAGTACTCATTAAGTTAGGTTTTCAGATGGTTCCCTCTGACCGTAGGTCAAGGTCTAGGGAGGGATAAAGCCAGCCTTTACTGAGGTCCTGCCTGGCCCAATGTTCTTGTTTCATATCTCCTCCCCCATCACTGAACACTGCTGAGTATGTTTTCTTCAAACACTGGGGCCTACCTTGCTGGTGCCACCCTCAAGAACTGAGATCTGCCCCAGCACTCACAACAAGTTAGGAGACACACACTCGTCCCACAGGAAGATTGCTTGTGATACCAACAGGACCTCTGACCTCTCCCTATTCCCACACCTCCTATCAATGGGAACCACCTGCAGCTCACAATCTTAAGTTCCCAGCACATTTTGCTGTGGTCAACCTTCATTGCTAGCCTCCTAGCTCCTGGCTGGCCACCTTTCAGATGCCTATGGCTGGGTCCCACATCCTACCAAAATAGCAGCCCCAATCTAGTAGCCCTGCCTCTCCCTATTTCACCCCTCTTGTTTCCCCCTTCAATCCCAGATTTTGTCCAAAGCAAGAATTTGTTGAACTAATGAGATGCCCTCTGCTCACATATACCAACTTCTCTGGATCATTCATGCCGTGCTGGGAGAAGTGGGGGCAGTAATGGAGACAGATGATGATCGGTTTTACTTTCCTGGTCAGAAAGTGAGACTTTCTTGTGGAAAGTCTGGGAAATTCCAAGGTCATGACTACATTCCAGTCCATCTGGCCCTCCAGATGGCCCTTAGCTGGTATACCAGGTATAAGTCCAGGTATCGATTGCCCAATCCAGGACAAGCACAGCTGATACAAGCCAGAGTCAGGCTTAGCAATAGAGGTGGGGTTGGTACATACGAGTGTCCTGTGGGGGAGATGAAGTAGAGGCAGCAGTGGACGCGAGTGTCAGGGATGCGTTTCTTCCTGGCGATGTTCACCTCCTCCTTCAGGAACTTCTCATACTGTTCATTGATGTACTTCTCAATGGGCTCCCAGCTGAGAGGTGGGAGAAGGTAGATGGAAAGTAGCAGAAGGACAGGATCCAGGAGCTCATCTTAGACACAGCCAGGTCACAACCCCTCACACCTGCCCTGTGTCCTACCTCCCCTGGTGGGTCTAAGATATCTGCCTATTCTCCCTCAGGCCCTACTCCCATGAATGGCTTTCCATGGCTGGTTGGCAAGGGTAGAACTCCCCAGGGAACCTAGCCTCTCCCTGGGCTCTCAGGTCCTGCAGAACATGGAGGATGCAGATGATTCTCAGCACCGTGAATGAATGAATTTGCACCATGTTCATATCTTCCCAGCAGAGGATTTAGGGCAGAAATCTCAGAGGCAGATATATACCAGTTTTCATTGTTGATTTGGTCTCCAAAACCCGGGGTGTCGATGACGGTCAGCTTCATTTTGACACCACCTTCCTCTATTACTGAGGGATGAACAGAAAAGGCATCAGAGAAGTCAATCCTGTAGCTCACCCTGGAAGCCCCACAGCCTATGAGCCAGGGAGGCCCAGGCCTCTTTTCTTCAGGACTAGCTATCGGAAAGGTCAAGTTTAGGGTCTCCCCAGCTCAATGCCTCCATGCATGCCGTTCCCTACATCTGGAATACCCTCCCTGTCTCTTCCTACTGCTATGTCTAAGTCCCACCTGTGCTTCATCACCCAGCTCAAGGCCTACTTCTTTCCATCCAAGGCCCCCTCTCTCCCTTTCCTGGACTAGCAGTCTAAGGGGTTGGCCTTGTGGAGTTTAGTGCTTAATTCTGTTCCACCGTGAAGCTGCCTTTCAGGTGTTATTCCCCAATACACCTCATTCCTTCCCCTTTCTGGTATCATCCACCTCTGAATAAAACCCATAGGGGTCCCTGCCTGGTCCTCACCATGCCCAATAGCTTTGATTTCCACCGTCTTGGGGATCTTCTCCTCCCGATTCCAGCTGGAAGCCTTGCGGCTCACCTGGGATTTGAACAGCGTGTTGACCAGCGTTGACTTGCCTAGTCCACTCTGGCCTGCAGCAAGGCAGGAGGAGGAAGACAAGATAGGGAGAGGCCACATCCACCTCCTGAGCTCTCAGCTCTCCCAGCTTCCAGAATTCCAACTCTGATCTAGGCCACTCACCAAAGGATGGAGGGGCTAAATGGGAACAGTGGGCAGATGGGAATGCTGTCCTGCTTACTGAAGAGGGCCTTGGGATTTGCCAGTTGGATTGTATGTTCTTTTTCCTGAGCCCCCAGAACCACTGGGAGAGGAGACAACCTCTGCATCTGTCTAATGTGGTGGTGGTTTTTTGTTTGGGGTTTGCTCTTGTGCTTGACTCAAGTTTTCTGTCTTTAATAATACTAAAAGTAAAAGCAGAATTACTTTGCATTTATGATGTCACCTCATAGTGCCTAAGCGCTTTCACATGTGTTAGCAAAATCTCTTTATCAGCCCTGTGAGTCGCACAGCGGCACTATCTTTATCCTCAGTTGAGATGGCCCTAGAGAGATTAATCCTCTTCTGACACAAAATGTGTGCAAGGCAACTTGACTAGTATATGCAAGACCAGGGACTTGATCCCCAAGAACATCGTGGCTCCATGTCCATTCTTTATTCTACTGTGGTAGTTTTTAAATTGTGCTTCCAGCGCTAAGGCCCTGGGTTCAATCCCCAATACAACATCTACAAAATGTCCTGTTGGAGATACATGCCAGAGGGGGCACAGCGAGAGGAGGGGAAGCACGCAGGCAAGGTCTCAGTGCCCACCTCTAGCTCCTACACCTTGGCTCTCTCTGCACCTGTATTCCCTGTGCAGTCCTGCAGCAGAGTGTACTTCAAGAAGACCTACTGCTGGGCTAGGGCTGTAGCTCAGCGGTAGAGTGCTTGCCTAGCATGCGTGAGGCCCTGGGTTCGATCCTCAGCACCACATATAAAAATAATGAATAAAATAAAGATTCATCAACAACTAAAAAAAAATTAAAAAAAAAAAAAGAAGGCCTACTGTTAGAACGCTTTTGGGAACCACAGGTCAGTGATTCCCAACTTCAGTGCGCACAAGAGTCACACAAGGAAGCCTTCCAAATGGAGAGCAGCATGGGTGTTCCCTGCACGCCCTGTCCCAGGTCCATGACTCAGACCCTGCAGCTTAGCTGGGCTTCCAGAAGAATCATATGAACACTAAAATCCAAGAAGTACTGGTCTGGAGTATTCTTGTGGTATATTAGCAAAAAGACCCAGCTAGGAGACAAGAGCCTGGAGTTTAGACACAACTGTGCTGTTTTCCCTGAGTGCTCCAAGATTTAAATTTTTTTGAGTACCGACATGATGCTCAAAAAGTGCTGAATTTTTGGAGCATTTCAAATTTTAGATTTTCAGATTAGGGACATTCAACCAGTAAAGCGAACAAAATTAAGAACTTTTTTAAAGTCCCAAATTAGAACATAACTGCTTCTAAATATTTCAGATAAGAGACATACAACCTGCATTTGCCATTCTTGGTCTTGGATATTTTCTAGGATCATTTCTTCATTAAATATTGGGGTCTTTTCTTCTTTCTTTTCTTTTTTGGTAGTACCACACAGATAAATTTTTTTGTTGTTTTTTTTCCCTTTTTGTTGTTTGGGGATTTGTTTGCTTATTTGTTTTTGTTGTTTGTTTGTTTCCTATGCTGGAGACTGAACCCAGGGGTGCTCAACCACCAACCTACATCCCCAGCCTGTTTACTATATTGAGACAGGGTCTCCCTAAGTTGCCCAGACTGGCCTCAAACTTTCAATTCTCTTGCATCAGCCTCCCAAGTTGCAGGGATTCCAGGCATGGACCACCACAGTACCTAGCATTCAATAAGTATTCTTAAGTTATGTCCTAGAATTGGAGGCCCAGCAGGGCAAGGCAGGTGGCTTTCATAATCCCACTTAGACCTGGGCTCAGCCATCATCCTAATCCTCAAGGAGCCCTTTGATGCAAGGAAAACCAAAACATAAGCACACAGTTACAATATAATAAGCACTATGAAAGAGATAACCACAGGGTGTTATAACAGCATTATAAAGAGAATCCAATCCAGTCTTTCTGAGATTAAGGAAGCCAGACTTCTAGGAAGAAGCAATAATAAAGCTGAAACCTGAAAGGCAACTGAATGAGCCATGAGAAGCAGGAAGGGAAGTTCTAGACAGAGGGAATGGCACATGTAAAGGTAGAAATGAGCACAGCAAGTGAAGGAGAATTATTCTGCGTGAGTGAGGAATAAGAATGCTGTGTGGGTCATGGTTAGAGATGAGCTGGAGCAGCAGTACCAGGCCAGGATAGGAGTCCTGAGGTTAACAGAGGGATAGAAAGGGATGTAAGTAGGATACGTAACTTGGTGATGGATTGGAGGGGAAAGGAGAGAGAGAACCAGGAGGACTGGTGCTACTCCAAGTATAGTCTGTGGCCTGGCTTCCAGAGTCCACAAACCATTTGCTACTGATTCTTGAAGTAAGAGTTTTGTGCTAGAAGGTAAATCAACTATGTCCCTGAACACCCTGTTTGGCTCAGCTGATGTTTGTTATAGTAAGATGTTTCAGATGATTTACTCTCTGGGCCAAGTTCTTAAGCACAAACCTGATGAAAGTCAGCACTTTGAGCAATACAAGTGGCCACGGCAATCCTGGTGGGAAACCTAGCTCGGCTGATTGGTTAAGGTGCTAGTGGGGGATGGACAGAAGTGGGCAGCCTTGGAATATATATATATATATATACACACACACACATGCATTATATGTATATATATGCATATTTTAGTTGTAGATGGACACAGTACCTTTATTTTATTTATTTACGTTTATGTGGTGCTGAGGATCAAACCCAGTGCTTCACACATGCTAGACAAGCGCTCTACCACTGAGCCACAACCCCAGCCCAGACTTGAGAATAGTGACCATGGAAAAGGGACAGGACAGAATGATTGATTATATCAAGGATAACGAAAGAGGAGGAAAGAAAGATGATGCCCTGCTCCCTGTTTCAGCACTATTTGAAACAGTGATGCTACTCAGTGACCAAATCTCTGGAAATTCCCTCTCAATTTTAAAGCTCTATGAAAGACTAGAAATTAGACCACCTTTCACCCAATCCTCTCATGAGCTCTTGGAGGTAGGGAAGGGCACTAATGACTCTCCCATGCCACAAAACTGAAAGCAGCTTGGACAGGTAGAGAGGCTGCCTGTCTGAACCCACCTGAATGGCAGACCAGGCAGGCCACCCACCCCAAGCTGCCACCCCTGAGGGGAGAGGGTGGCCAGGCCTTTGTGGTCAGCATGGCAATATCCTCCCTCCTAGACAGAGCTCATCCTAGAGAAGCCAGGGCTGAGGCCATTCTGGGGAAAGAAATAGGATCCTTACTGCTACCTGCCGCCAGGCCCTCCAGTGACCCCGTGGCTTCATACCAACGACCATGATGTTGAAGTCAAAACCAGTCTTCATGGTCTTCTTGCGCATCTGCTCAATGATGGTGTCGATGCCAATGTAGCCCAGCAGGTTGGAGTTGATGCTGACGGGCTTCATGGGCACTGCCGGCTTAGGCCTGGGCTCAGGCACCAGCTCTGACATGGCTGTGTCCGTCCTGGTCTCTGGGAGCCCTGCAAAGCCAAGGTGGGAGGGGCAGGCGGGGTGGATGGAAGGAGAGCAGAGGTCACATGAAAGCCACAGTATTTTTCTCTTCCTATGGAATAGTATGGAGTTAGGACTGGAAGGGACCTTAATATTGTCTAGTCTGAATCCCTCATTGCAGAGATGAAGAGTCAGGCCCAGGGAGGGACGGACTTGCTCAAGAACACAGGCCAGGGCAGATGGAAAACCTGCACAGTACTGGGTTCTCCAGTTGCTGAGCACTTTCAAACACACTCCATGGCACCAAAGCACCACATCTGTGTATCTAAACCCAGGGATTCTCCATCTTGGCACTACTGACATTTGGATGACTATTGTGGGAGGCTGGCCTGTGCCTTTTAGGATGCCTAGTGGTATCTCTGGTCTCTACTCAATGCCAGTAGCCCACCAGTTGTGACAATTAAAAATGTCTCTAAACAGTGCCAAATGTCCCCTGGGGGGCATTACCCCAGTAGATAACTACTGATCTAAGAAATGTCTGGGGTTTTTCAGACCCAATTCCTGCCTTAACAAATAAAGGACAGGGGCTAGGATTATGGCACAGTGGTAGCGTGCTCGCCTAGCACGCATAAGGCACTGGGTTCGATCCTCAGCACCACATAAAAATAAAATAAAGATATTCTGTCACCTACAACTAAAAAATAAACATTTAAAAAAAAAATAAAAATAAAGGACAGAGACTCTGGAATCCTGGACCTCACATCTATTGACTATCACTGACCTCAACTCTTTCATGCTTTAGAAACAAGCAGGGCCACCTTTCTCTGCAGAGAACATCTCTTTCACCTCTTAGCCTCAATGTCTCCTCTGTTCCATAAACTGCAAATTAGAGGTATCATAGGAGCTCCGGACACCCTCCTAGCTGTAGTTTAGAGTCTATGGGTCCAGTGGGCAGGGGATGACACTCTGATGAAGTCAGTCATTTGCCTAAGGTGACCCAGGGTGTTCTTGAACTGGTAGGCAGTGGGGAAAACGTGAGGCTGAGGAAACAACCCTTCTCAGTGGGCAGAGGTAACAGTCCCTCTGGGTCTGGGAGACCATGAGTATGTTCTCACACAGCAGAAATCTGTGAGTGTCCCATAGGCCATTGTCCACCAGGGTAGGTTCTAGATTAGAGCAACTGTTTCCCCATCCATAAAATGGATGTGTGGGTGAAGCAGAAAGAAACTGGCTCTGCTACGTGTCAGCTTTGTACCTGAGCAGACCATCTCCCCCCAGTCTACTTCCTCCTCTGTAGAACGCAAGATCATGACTAAGTCTGTGAGGAGCATTGCATGAGATGTGACGCTCAGAAGCACTGAGCAGGTGTCTCAAAGTCCCAGACCATTTGCCCCTTCCCCTTTCAAGGTCACCAGCTTGCTTGGAGGAGAGATGAAGCATGTCTGTGAAATCACTTGTAAAAGAAGGTGCCCCAGATGCTAATTTCACAAGCACAGTTACTGGACTCCCTGCTCTCTGGCAGATACCTTCCCAGCTTTGCCATTCTGTAGTTCATGATCACCACGTTGCAGTCTCAGCCTTACAGGAAGGCCTGCTGGAGCAGCAGATGGGCAGGAGGGAGAGAGGACAGGAGTGCCTCCCTCCCCACCCCCAAGCCCAGTCAGGAGTCTGCTCTTGTACCGGCCTCCCCACCTGGTCCTTTCACAGATACTGACAAGACTCTCTCCCCACTGGAAACTGTCACTCCCCACTTTCTCCTGTCACTCTCAGACACAGCAAGATCTGACAAAGCTTTAGGACCTTCCCAGGGCTTGGCAAGGCTCCCTCTTTCTTCCCAGGAAGGTATGCCAGCCAGGCTGCTCCAGACGGCAGCAAGATTGGCTCAGCCCTGCAGCAGCTGACTCCAAGCAGCAGGGCCCTGTTCCTCCACTCACGCATGCACGTGGCTCCTGCCCCACCTGCAGCACACCTGCACCAGGGGCCAGTGCCCCATTTCTCCTGCTCAGCTGCTCACACAGGCTGGCCCTTCCCGTTTCCCTCATGCCTCAACAGCTGAGCCTATTTGGTCTCTACAACCTCTTTGTGAGATCCACCTGGTGGGAAGGTGGTGCAGGGACCAAGAGTTTTACTCCCACTTATAGATCTGGTAAGTGAGCCCTACACTTATTTATGGGAGGGGTAAATATACCTGTAAAGCAGGTGTCCTCACTATGGCCTGCTCGGCCCTGGCTAGTCAATTGCAGCATCCTAGAAAAGCATTCCCAAAAGACAGACCCTGATGACAGAGGAGGACCTACCAGATTCCCAAGTGACTTCTAGGGGTGGAGAAGGCCTGCTGCAGGTCCAAGCTATAGGCAGATATCACATTTTACTCTTCCAGTGAGGACACATTAACACCCACTGTGTGCCCTGTCCAGAGCACCTGCTAGCAAGTCAGCCTCCTCTTGACCACATGCCAAGAGCGTGCCAGTCCCAGACTATCAACAGCCACTGATCAGCCACAAGTACTAAACACGTGCTGCAGGTCACTATGCCACAAGCTTTGATGGAAGATCCTGTGCCTTCTCCAACTCCTGGCTAACCCCTACTTTCTACTTTCCTGTCTGTTGTGGGTGTTCCTCTTCTGTGCTACCTCATCCATTCGTCTATTCACTCATGACACTCATTCATTCATTCATTTCATCATTCCAACCCAACCAGGCCATTCCATATGCTGTCAAATGCAAGCCTACTTCAGCCAAGCCCTACACTAAATGCCAAGGACACGTAAATATACCATGCAAGGTCATTGCCCCCAAGGGCCCACTGTCTGGTAAGGGTGCCTAACAAGGCCACAAAGACCTCTGGGGCACCAAATAAATGTTGCTCTTGAGTTGGATTCTGTAGCTCCATCCTCTGCCCCTTTAGCTCCCCTGGTCGCACCAGGCCAGCTTCAGACGGGCAGCTGACCCAGGCTTGAATTCTGGCAAGGTGACTTCTGTAAGCCTCAGTTTTCCCCTCAGAAAAGCAGGGACAGTACATGCCTTTCCGGGTTACTGTGAAGGTTATACAAAATCATGGACAAAATAAATAAATAAAAGAAAAATCCTGAACAAAAGTTCCCTGGCACCAAATACGTGCCGGCTTCCACTCTTCTTTAGGGCAGGGCAGGGGCCGCATCTTATTGATCTCTGTGCCCAATATACTTAGCATTCCACAAACAAGCATCAATGAATGAATGAAAACCCCAGGGCAAAGCGGGTCACTTCAGAACCATCACCCTTCTCCTCTCTCAGACAGTGCTTGCTCCCTGTGTAGAGCAGCTGACACCCAGCCACAGTCAAGGAGGGCAGACTTGTCAAGAGAGACCTCCTTGCCCAGCAGAGTGGCACATGCCTTTAATCCCAGCAGCTTGGGAGGCTGAGGCAGGAAGATCTGGAGTTCAAACCCAGCCTCAGCAATTTAGCAAGGCCCTAAGCAACTCAGTAAGACCCTGTTTCTAATAAAATATAAAAAAGGGCTGGGGATGTGGCTCAGTGGTTAAGCACCTCTGGGTTCAATCCCTGATACCAAGAGAGAGGGTGGAGGGATCCATCTCCTCCCTCCCCTGCAACAGAGATTGGAGGAAGACCCTCCAGGGTGGGGAAGAACTCAAGATGGGGTCACAGGAGGATGCAGTTTAAGTATGCCATCCTGGTTAGATGGTCCTTGAGGCCCCTCCTAAGCTCCCAGCTCTCCCAGGGCCCCTGGAGAGGAGGGGATCTATCTGCAACACCCCCTGCCAGGAGCCACCTGCCCCATCAGTGCTCCAGGGAGAGGCACTGTCCATCTGACTCAGCTCTGCCCCACAGAGCAGCGCCTCCATCTCCATGGCATGCACGCACACATGCTGGTGCTTTCTTGTACAGGCAAATGAATGGCTTTGTCTTTGTCTGGCCCAGGGACCCCACCCCTCTGTTGGGAAGGTGACAGTAGGAGGAGGAGACCTTTCCAGAATAGCACCTGCCTCCCTGGCTTAGGGATGCCTCCTTTTCCCTCCCAAGCTGGAGGTCTTCCCCAGTCCCCAGCAGTTTTCAACACCCCACCTCCACCTGCAGGGTCAAGTCCATTGGCTCCAGCCTTGGGCGCTGGGAATCACAACAGATGCCTTAATCCTTCCCCAATTGCAGAAGCAAAGGGCCCTGGGACATCCCCTGTCGCCTCCCAGTACTCAGGAGGCCAATGGAGTTTCCCTGGAGACCACCAGCTGGTGCCTGTCTCCGCTGTGCCTATCTGTATTGGGGGAAGGGAACTGAAGTGTCAGCGCACAGGTCTCTCATAGGCTGGAGGTGGCCCTGGTACCTGTGCATTGTGTACATGTGTGTGCGTGTCTTGGTGTGCTCCAGCGTGGGGCTTTTTGTGAGAATACGGGTCCCTGCTTGCGTGCCATGGGTCTCTGCGTTCTTTGTGCTTTTTCCCGAGACTATGTCTCGAGGTGTGTGCGTCTGTCCATGCATATGTCACCGTGCGTGGGCTCCTCAGTGCAGCAACCCTCCCCCTGGTAGCACCTCGGGCCGCGCTCGGGGGGCCACAGCCTCCTCCTGGAGGGCGCCGGTGGCCAGCTGGCCGCCCTACCTTTGGACATGAATCCTCCTTTGTCTCCGTTCCTCCGGGAGATGCTCAGGGCGCGGGGATGCAAGGCTGAGCGGGGCGCAGGCTCCCCTGGGCCGAGCGGCCCCTGCAGCCGGGCCTCGCCCCTCCGCGCTCGTGGCCCACCCGCCCGGCCCGCCGCCCCGCCGCGCCACCTCTGCGCCCCGCGCCCGCCCGGGACCTCGCCTCGGCTCGCTCGGCGCCGCGCTGCCCTGCCCGCGCGCACCGATGCCGCCGCCGCCGCCGCCGCTGCCACCCGCACCACGTGACCCGCGCGCCCGCCGGCCCCGCCGAGGGCCCCTCCCCTTCCCGCGGCGCCCGAGCCCGCACGCGCGAGCGGCCACCCGGCCCGGCTGCGGGCTGCCAGGGAGGCGCGCGGGACGCCGTGTCCCCGGGCTCCAGGTGCTCGGCCGCGGAAGGTGCTCGCATCTCAGGCCAGGCTCCTCCCCCTGGATGCTGCTCTCTGGCCTCTTATCCTCTAGGCTGGGGCGGGGCGGGGAGGACGAAGGGGACCGTGGCAGCTGCGGGCAACCGTGCGCGCGCGCGCGCGCGTCACGCGGTGGTTGGGATGTTGCGCTGGCTCACCGCGGGTCTGCCAAGGCGCGAGCGCCCATAGAGCCCTGAGTCAAGGGCCCAGATTCCAGGCCCAGCTCCAGGATGATCGGCCCTGTAACTTGGGCTAGTCGGAAATTTCCCTGAGCCTCAATTTACCCACCAGAAAAATCTTTCATGCATTCAGTCAAAATTAATGGACAACATATGACCAGACCATCGGGACACTGGGCTGAGGATAACCGTCCTTGCCCTCAAAGGTTCTGGATCTAGTGAGGGAAATAAAGCTGGAAGGAGTTTGCACAGGGCGGACCCAGGTGGGCACCCAGGGAAGGGTGGGTTTGTGGAAGACTTCTTGGAGAAGTGAAGGCGAGATGGGAAAGGAAATGGAGGCGGTAGAGAAAAATGGAAGGGCATTTTGTGCAGAGAGGACAGTAGTGGTGAGACGGTACAGAGGACCCCAGAGCTGGGCTAGGCTGAAGCAGAGAAGATTGCAGGTAAGGATATCTACCTAAGGGGCTGGAGGAGGCTGCGGCCTTGGAAGCCAAGCTAAGGCATTGAAGGGAAGGGAATGGTGAGACACAGGGGAACGTGTGTCTCATGAATCATGCCACCAAACATGAATCCCTGTGGCAGCAGTGTGGCAAGGAGGGTGACAGGGGAAAGGCCTCATAGGAGCAGAAGGATGGAGAAGAGGGGACAGACAGGGGAATGGTCAGGTGCTGCTATAGTTTGGATAAGATGTAGACCCTCAAAGCTTCTGCATTACTGCAGGAATGTTAGGAGGTCAAATGATTAGATTATGAGAGCTGTAACCTAATCAGTCCATCCTACTTTGAATGGACTGACTAGGTGGTAACTAGGCAGGTGGAGCCTGGCTGGAGGAGGAGGGTCACTGTAGGATGCCCTGGGAAGATTCATCTTCCCTGTGGCCTCTTCCCCCTTCCCTCCCTCCTGAGAGGAGCAGCTTCCCTCTGCTATGTCCTTTCACCATGATGTTCTGCCTCACCCTGGGCCCAGAGCAATGAACTTGGCTGACCATGGACGAAACCTCTGAAACTATGAGCCCCAATAAACTTTTCTCCTCTAAGTTGTACTTCTCAAGCATTTTGGTCTACTGAGAATATAAATCAGTAAGATTGGAAATAGAACGGATGGGACGTAGAAGAGAGAGAGATGAGGGAAAGAAGGACACCCAGCTTTGTCATTATGGGATAGAAGGCATATGGTGTCTGCAGCTGAGAGAGAGATCAGGGAGGGCAGGAGTCAGTTCAAGAAGAAAAGTGCTGGACATGCCCAGGAGCTTTCCTGGTAGAGGAGTTGAGCAGGCCTCTGGCTGACCACACCTGCATTTCAGGAGAGCTGGACTGAAGATGAGAGGACAGGTAAGGTCACACAGAGAAGAATAAAGACCAAGCCGGGCGCGGTGGCTCAAGCCTGTAATCCCAGCACTTAGGGAGGCTGAGACAGGAGAATCGCGAGTTCAAAGCCAGCCTCAGCAACGGCGAGGCGCTAAGCAAGCAACTCAGTGAGACCCTGTCTCTACATAAAACACAAAAA
>PVHX01008849.1:0-80628 GCA_004024805.1 Geosciurus inauris
AGGGACTTCATTAAAGGCAAACAGCAGCTGACACTAGACATAAAGGCCTACATTACTCTTCATAGTGGTTCTGTCCAACAGAACTGTTATGATAATGGAAACGTATTCTGTTTGCTGTGAGCCTCACATGGCTAATAACACTAAAATGTGACCAAGCCACTGGAACCTAATTTATAATTTTATTTAATTTTAAGACATTTAAATATAAACATCTGGAGTTTACATTTTACTGGGGGTACTTGCTGTCATACTGGACAACATGGGTCTAGGTAATGCAATAAATTTGCTGTAAAGGTCTCAATCTGGAGTGAACTCAAGGCCTTTGAAAAAACGGGGATTGCAGTATGACAAGACTATGGTATGTAGCTACCACCCCAGAGGGGTGCCTGAAGGTTAAATATAGATTAAGGAATCCTGAGTCCATTTTCATTTCTTTAATTTCTTTTTTCTTTCTTTCTTTTTTTCCCCTATACATCTAGACATGTACTTCTTAGGAAAATGAAGTCCACAAACATTTTTTTTCTTTTTTTTTAAATGAAAGAAAATTCAGTGTGTGTGTGTGTATTTTTCTGGTACTGGGGACTGAACTCAGGGGTACTCACTGAGCCACATCCCCAGCCCTATTTTGTGTTTTTATGTAGAGATAGGGTCTCACTGAGTTGCTTAGCGCCTCGCCATTGCTGAGGCTGGCCTTAAACTCACAATTCTCCTGTCTCAGCCTCCCAAAGTGCTGGGATTACAGGCGTGCAGCTCCGCGCCCAGCAAAACTCAGTATATTTAATCCCTACAATTATGTTAATAATAACAGTAATAATAATAGAACTTACTGTTTCTTTCACTAATAGTGCAACAAGTTCTTGATCTACCTCAGCAGCTTCCTGCCCCCAGAGGTTT
Source organism: Geosciurus inauris (assembly GCA_004024805.1). Taxonomy (NCBI): domain Eukaryota; kingdom Metazoa; phylum Chordata; class Mammalia; order Rodentia; family Sciuridae; genus Geosciurus; species Geosciurus inauris. The sequence continues at coordinate 895 of PVHX01008849.1, forward strand.
TCCAAATTGGCCTCCTGAGATCCTGGCAGAGGAAAGGCTGGCCCTGGCTCTTCATCATCTGTTGCTAACTGTTGGTCTTCAAGTTCCCCTAGAGGATGGGCAGGCTGAGGAGAAGCAGAGCCTGGAATCCCATCCTGCTGGCCTTCTGGTCTTGGAAAAGCTGGCCCTGGGAGTTCATGTTGAAACAACAAGGGGCCGAGTTCGGCTTCAGGCTGCCGCTCCTGGGGAACAACCTGGTTTGTTCTTTCACGGGGTTGTTGGTTTATAGACTGGAAGTAAGGATGGTCTAGCCAGCAGTCCTCTTCAATGGCCTGATCATCCACTAAAGCAGCTGTTTCTCCAAGATTTGATAAAAGTTCTGTCTCTGAGTCTTCAGAAGACTGGTTCTGAGCTTCCAAAGGATCACTTTCTGGGAAAAGGAGGCCACTTTTTCCCAAGATAATGATTTTTGGTTCAGATCTAGGGTTGATAATGTCATTTGCTCCTTGGTTATGACTTGGTCCAGGTTTGGGTTCTCTTTCTGTTTGGACACTTTGCTTTGTGAATTCAGACATACCAGGAGGCCCAAGATCCAGAAATTCACCGTAGTCATCCTCAGAATCATCCTGTGCCCCAGAATCAAACAACGAGTTGTTATACATTGAAAAATAGCTGTGCTTATCTGATTCAAATGCTGATCTAGACTTTTTAGGTCTTTCTTCTCCCAATCTTTTCAGATCTTGCCACTGGGCAGCTGGTTTGATGAGATTGGGTCGTGATGTCTGAGGTTTATTTGTCTAAGAAAAAATGAAATTTTAATAATAATAATTCAATTTCTTTCCTATGTCTATGCCTCTGTACGTGCTTATACTGAGCTTCTGAGATAGAACAGGAAAGAAAGAAAACCAAAAATGCCCTCCCCCTTAACAAAACCTGTTCTTTTTTTTTTTAATTTTTTTTAATATTTGTAGGTGGACAGAATATCTTTATTTTATTTTTATGTGGTGCTGAGGATTGAACCCAGTGCCTCACACGTGCTAGGCGAGCACACTACCACTGCGCCATAACCCCAGCCCAACAAAACCTGTTCTTAACACTGCAATATAACATTATACAGTTTGTAAAAATCAAAGTAGCCATTCATAGATGTGAAGCTTCAGTTTAATGAAAGAATGCTAACACTGCAGAGGCACAAAAAATTGTTCAATAAACATGAAAAGAATACAAATTTCATTAGTAGCCAGCAAAACAAAAATTAAAACAAGAAAAAATTTCCCAATTAGACTTTTAGGTAATATAGATAATACAAAGCACTGATGTGGATGTACAAAAACTCTCATACTATCAATGACTACTAGTATTTGGGAGAGCAATTTTGGCACTATTTATTAAAGTAAATAGGATCATTCCACCAAATTTAAGATTCTTTAAATATAATTACAATAAAAAATCCAAGCATTTATGAACTATATAACCAAGAGATACTGAGCGCATAGCAATTCAAAAAGTCTCAATAAAGATCTAAGAGGAGATTTCTTTTCCTTTTTTTTGGTGCTGGGGATCGAACCCAGGGCCTTGTGCATATGAGGCAAGCCCTCTACCAACTAAGCTATATTTCCAGCCCTTTAGAGGACATTTCTGACTCCAGTAATGTCAGATACATTACCAGGACTAACCCTGTAAGTGAGTAAAAGCAAAAACCTTGTCAGAATATTGAAACAAAGCAAAGCAAAACAAAAACATCTGCCTGAAGACTTCAGAGACATAGGGGAATCAAGATCCAGGAGGAGAAATTTAGCAAAATGGGCCCTTACATTGGGGTTGTGGCTCACTGGTAGAGCACTTGCCTAATATATGTGAAGCACTGGGTTTGATCCTCAGTATTAAATAAAATAAATAAAGTTAAAAAACTAAAACAAATAAACAAAAAATCTCCCTCAATGTGAGATTTCCAGTGCCCTTAATCATCTTCAAGAAATAAGTGCAGGTCCAATGTGGAGAAAGAGAACATAATCTAGAATTTCAAAATTTTCATATACAATGACTCACAATTAAAAATAAGTAGGCATAGGCCAGGCTTGGTGGTGCACACCTATAATCCCAGTAGCTTGAGAGGCTGAAGAATTCAAAGCCAGCCTCAGCAAAAGTGAGGCGCTAAGCAACTCAGTGAGACTCTGTCTCTAAATAAAATACAAAATTGGGTTAGGGATGTGGCTCAGTGTTCAGATGTCCCGAGTTCAATCCCTGATTAAAAAAATAAAATAAAATAAACAAAAGACAGAGAGTCTTCATAGATATTTCTCCAGAGATGCAAAGATACAAAAATGGGCCTCCATCTTGGGACATCTTTGTTGCCTTCTTGGATTATCCTCACTACTGCTATCACCATCTTTAGCTGGGGCAACTCCTGGCTTGTAACACCAGTTGGGGCCCAGAAGCAGTATCAAGCACAGGTATTGGAACCCTGCAGGGAATCTATAAGCCTATAGGATAAAAACTGTAACACCTTGGATCTGCAGTGCTAGAAGGGGAGACAGATGAACAACATGAAAAAACAAGGGAGGAAAGCGCCCCAAACTAAGATACTATATTATTAGAATCCATGGTCAGCACAGGAGAAGAAATGTCAGAGTACATAATTAAAATGTTATGTGAATTAACAGATGATCTAAGAGAGCAAACACAGGCAGCAAAAGATCATTTTGATAGAGTTACATAGGCAAATTCAGGAAGCAAAAGATTACTTCAATAAGGAGATAGAGATTCTGAAAAAGAATCAAAAAGAAATCCTTGAAATGAAATAAACAATAAACTAAATTAAAAACTCAATAGAAAGCATCACCAATAGATTAGATCACTTGGAAGACAGAACTTCAGACAAGGAAGACAAAATATATAATCTTTAGAGTTGACCACACAGTGAAGATAGTAAGAAACCAAGAGCAGAACATCCAAGAATTATGGGATAACATGAAAAGACTAAATTTAAGAATTATTGGGATAGAGGAAGGCATAGTGCTTCAAACCAAAGGAATGAACAATCTATTCAATGAAATAATACCATAAAATTTTCCAAACACGAAGAATGAATTGGAAAATCAAATACAAGAGGCTTACAGGACACCAAATCTACAAAACCATAACAGATCTACACCAAGGCACATTATAATGAAAATGCTTAGTATATAGAATAAGGAGAGAATTTAAAAAGCCACAAGAGAAAGGAATCAGATTACATATAGGGGGAAACCAATTAGGATCTCTGCAGACTTCTCAACCCAGACCCTTAAAGCTAGAAGAGCTTGGAATAACATATACCAAGCTCTGGAAGATAATGGATGCCAACTAAGAATCTTATATATAGCAAAATTAGGTTTTAGATTTGATAATGAAATAAAAACCTTCCAAGATAAACAAAAGTTAAAAGAATTTACAGCAAGAAAGCCAGCACTACAGAACATTCTTGGAAAAATATTCCAAGAGGAGGAAATGAAAAACAACAATGAAAATCTGCAAAGGGAGGAACTACACTAAAGAAAATGCCAATCAAAGACCTTTAGTTAAAAACCAAAATTAAACCAAAATGACTGGGAATACAAACCATATTTCAATAACAACCCTGAATGTGAATGGCCTAAACTCATCAATTAAAAGACATAGGCAGATTGGATTAAAAAAGAAAAAAGACCCAACCATATGCTGCCTCCGAGAGACTCATAGGAAAAGACATCCACAGACTGAAGGTGAAAGGATGGAAAAAAATGTATCACTCACATGGACTGCAAAAACAAGCAAGGGTTTCCATCCTCATATCAGATAAAGTGGACTTCAAATCAAAGTTAGTGAAAAGGAATAAAGAAGGTCATTTCATACTGCTTAAGGGAATCATACATCAACAAGACATAACAATCTTAAATATCTATGTCTCAAACAATGGGGGGTATCTATGTATATCAAACAAACCCTTCTCAACTTCAAAAATCAAACAGACCATAACACAGTAATACTGTGTGACTTTAACACACCCCTCTCATCACTGGATAGATTTTCCAAACAAAAACTAAACAAACCAACCATAGAACTCAATAAATCAATAATTTAGACTTAACAGACATATATAAAATATTCCATCCATTAACAAGTGAATACATTTTTTTCTCAGCAGCATATGGATCCTTCTCCAAAACAGATCATATGCTATGCCACAAAGCTATTCTTGGCAAATACAAAAAAAACCCCCCCAAGCCAAAAAAAAACAAACAGAGATACTACCCTGCATGGATAACATGGATAACAGAAGACATCAGGGAGGAGATAAAAAAAACTCTTAGAGGTAAATGAGAACTCTCATACAACATATCAAGATCTCTGGGACACTATGAAGGCAGTGCTAAGAGGAAAGCTCATTGCATTAAGCTCATTCATTAAAAGAAGAAAAAGTCAACAAATAAATGACCTGACACTACATCTCAAAGCTCTAGAAAAAGAGGAACAAATCAACACCAAAAGAAGCAGATTATAGGAAATAATTAAAATCAGGGCTGTAATAAATGAAACTGAACCAAAAGAAACACTTCAAAAAACTGACAAAACATGAGGCTGGGGTTGTGGCTCAGTGGTTGAGCACTTGCCTCGCATATGAGGGGTACTGGGTTCGATCTTCAGCACCACATAAAATAAATAAAGGTATTGTGTTCATCTACAACTAAAAAAATATTTTTAAAAACCTGACAAAACAAAAAGCTAGTTCTTTGAAAAACTAATTAAAATTGACAAACCCTTAGCCACCCTAATGAAAAGGAGAAAACCCAAATTTTTAAAATTCGTGATGAAAAAGGAAATATCACGACCTACTGAAATACCAAGGATAATTAGAAACTATTTTGAAAATTTATACTCCAGTAAAATAGAAAACCCCAAAGACACGGACAAATTTCTAGAGGCTTATGAGCTACCCAAACTGACTAAAACAGATCAATTTCAAGCAAGGAAATAGAAGAGGCCACTGAAAGCCTACCAACCAAGAAAAAGCACAGGCCCAGATGGATTCTCAGCCGAGTTCCACAAGACCTACAAAGAAGAACTAATACCAATATTCCTCAAATTATTCCATGAAATAGAAAAGGAGGGAACCTTTCCAAACTCATTCTATGAGGCTAGTATCACCCTGATACCAAAACCAGATAGAGACACATCAAAGAAAGAAAATTTCAGACCAATATCTCTGATGAATATAGTTGCAAATATTCTCAACGAAATTTTGTCAAATCGCGTACAACATATTTAAAAAATAGTGCACCATAATCAAGTGGGGTTCATTCCAGGGATGCAAGGTTGGTTCAACATACGAAAATCAATAAATGTAATCCATCACATCAACAGACTTAAAAATAAGAATCATATAATTTTATCAATTGATGCAGAGAAATCATTTGACAAAATATAGCATTCTTTCATGTTTAAACCACTAGAAAAACTAGGGACAGTGGAAACATACCTCAACATTGTAAAAGCAATCTATGCTAAACCCAAGGCCAACATTATCCTGAATGGAGAAATAAATTGGCCATAATGAAATGAAATTAGAAATTAATGACAGATTAAAAAATAGAAGCTACTCCAACACCTGGAGACTCAATAATATGCTACTGAAAAACACATGGATATCAGAAGCATTAGAAGCATTCCCTCTAAAACTGGAACAAGACACTTCACCACTTCTATTCAACACAGTTCTTGAAACTCTAGCCAGAGCAATTAAGACAGACAAAAGAAATTAAAGGGATACAAACAGGAAAAGAAGATCTCAAACAATCATTATTTGCCAATGACATGATATGAAGAGGATCCAAAAAATTCCACTAGAAGCCGGGCACGGTGGCTCAAGCCTGAATCCCAGCACTTAGGGAGGCTGAGACAGGAGAATCGCAAGTTCAAAGCCAGTCTCAGCAATGGCAAGGCACTAAGCAACTCACTGAGACCCTGTCTCTACATAAAACACAAAATAGGGCTGGGGATGTGGCTCAGTGGTCGAGTGCCCCTGAGTTCAATCTCCAGTACCAAAAAAAAAAAAAAAAATCCACCAGAAACTTCCAGAATTAATAAATCAGCAAAGTTGCAGGATATAAAATCAACACCCATAAATCAAATGCACTTCTATACATCAGTGATGAATCCTCTGAAAGAGTAATCAGGAAAACTACCCCATTCACAATAGCCTCAAAATAAATAAATAAATAAAATACTTGGGAATCAATCTAACAAGAGAGGTGAAAGACCTCTACAATGAAAACTACAACACACTAAAGAAAGACACTGAACAAGACCTCAGAAGATGGAAAGATCTCCCATGTTCTTGGATAGGGAAAATCAATATTATCAAAATGGCCATACTACCGAAAGTGCTATACAGATTCAGTGGGATTCCAATTAAAATCCCAATGTCATTACTTATAGACATAGAAAAGGCAATCATGAAATTTATTGGAAAAATAAAAGACCCAGAATAGACAAAGCAATCCTTAGTAAGAGGAGTGAAGCGAGAGGCATAACAATACCAGACCTTAAATTATACTACAAAACTATAGTAACAAAAACGGCACAGTATTGGCACCAAAATAGACATGTAGATCAATGGTACTGAATACAAGACACAGACACAAACCCACATAAATATAGTTATCTTATACTAGACAAAGGTGCCAAAAACATACATTGGAGACAAGATAGCCTCTTCAACAAATGGTGCTGGGAAAACTGGAAATCCAAATGCACCAAAATGAAACTAAACCCCTTTCTCTCACCATGCACAAAAATCAACTCAAGGTGGATCAAGGATCTAGGAATTAGACCAGAGACCTTGTGCCTAATAGAGGAAAAAGTAGGCCCGAACTTTCATCACATCAGATTAGGCCCCGACTTCCTTAACCAGACTCCTAAAGTGCAAGAAATAAAATCAAGAATCAATAAATGGGATGGATTCAAACTAAAAAGCTTCTCAGCAAAAGAAACAAACAATGAGGTGAACAGAGAGCCTACATACATTCTGGGAGCAAATTTTTGCCACACACACATCAGATAGAGCACTGATCTCTAGGATATATAAAGAACTCAAAAGACTTAACACCAAAAAAACAAACCCAATCAATAAATGGGCTAAGGAGCTGAACAGACACTTCTCAGAAGATATACAATCAATCAACAAATATATGAAGAAATGTTCAACATCTCTAGCAATTAGAGAAATGCAAATCAAAACTACTCTAATTTCATCTCACATCAGTCAGAATGGCAGTTATCAAGAATACAAGCAACAGTAAGTGTTGGCAAGGATGTGGGGAAATAGGCACTCAAACATTGCTGGCAAATTGGTGCAACCAATCTGAAAAGCAGTATGGAAATTCCTTAAAAACCTTGGAATGGAACCACCATTTGACCCAGCTATCCCACTCCTCGGTCTATACCCTAAAGACTTAAAAATAGCATACTATAACAACGCAGCCACTTCAATGTTTACAGCAGCTCAATTCACAATTGCTAAGCTATGGAAGCAACCTAGATGCCCTTCAATAGATGAATGGATAAAGAAACTGTGGTATACATACACAATGGAGTACTACTCAGCATTAAAAGAGAATAAAGTTATATCATTTGCAGGTATATGGATGGAGTTGGAGAACATCATGCTAAGTGAAGTAAGCCAATCCCCAAAACCAAAGGCTGAATGTTTTCTCTGATTAGTGGATGCTGATCCATAAAGGGGGTGGGGTTATGGAGCATGGGAGAAATGGAGGAACTTTGGATAGGGCAAAAGGGGAGGAAGTGAAAGGGAGGGGGCAACAGGGTAGGAAAGATGGTGGAATGAGATGGACATCACTACCCTAGGTACATGTATGAAGACACAAATGGTGTGACTCTACCTTGTTTACAACCAGAGAAATGAAAAATTGTGCTTCATATGTGTACTGTGACTTGAATTGCATTCTGCAGTTTTAAAAAATAAAAATTAATAAATTAAAAAAAAGATACGAAAATGGCCAGTAAATCTAAATCTAAGTCAAAGGATGCTACTCAAGATCACTGGCCACAAGTCTTGTAGGGGTTAAATATAGTACCATATGATCTAGCAGTTCCACTCCCTGGAATACGCCAACAGAAGTGAAAATACATGTCCATGTACAAACTCGTAACATGAATGTTCATATCAACATGATTCCTATTCATAAGAGCCAAAAGTGTCCATCAGCCAATGAGAGGATGAACAAAAGGAGGTAAAGCTAAGCAGTGGAATATTATTTAGCAATAAAAAGAAATAAAATACTAATTCTTGCTATATCACAGCTAATCCCTGAAAACACACTAAGTGAAAGAAGATGGCCACAAAGGACCACATAATAATAAAATAGGCAATGAACATAGAAAGTGCATTACTGGTTGACTATGACAGGACAGAACAGGGGATTGGGAGATAATGGCTAGCAGGGTACAGGATTTTTTCATGGGGTAATGAAAATACTCTAAAAGTGCCTATGGTGATAGATGCAAAACTGTATGCATATACCAAAAGCCATTGAATTGCATGTTTTAAATAGAGAAATTGCATAGTATATGAATTGTACCTCAATAAAGCTGCTTTAAAACATGAAATTAAGTATGATATACACTGCAACATGGATGAAGTTTGAAAATATGCTGCATAACAGAGCCAGTCATAAAAGACTACATACTGTATGATTCCACATATATGCAATTTCCATGACAGGCAAATCTATAGAGATAGAAAATAGACTGCATAGGTTTGCAAAGGGTTAGGCAGTTGTGGGAAGAGTTTGGGAGAAAACAGTTACTCCTAACAGGTAGAGAATGTCTTTTTAGGGTGATAAATATGTTCCAAAATTGATCATGTGAGGGTTATACAACTCTGAATATACATATAATAAAACAACCAAATTATACAAGTTAAATCAATGCTCTGTTATATGAGTTATATCTCAATGAAGTTGTTAAAAGAGAGATCACATGGACAGGCCCTGAAGACACTGATGCCTGCCTGTGTTCATCTGCCCCAGTCCCTGACTATTCCAGCTCCAGCAACCACCTGACTAATAGCCAAACAAAAACCTCTAGCCAGAATTCTCCAGCTGACCTCTTCTCATATTCCTATTCCACAGAAGTTATAAGAGATAATAAAAATGAAAGTAATTAATATAAATCATTAAGTTTTGAGGTGATATGTTACATAGCAATCAGTAACCAAAGCAATAAAAGAACAACAACAAAAAAGAATGTATTACCAAAGAAGCTAGTAAAAGGACCATAAAATAAATGCTAAAAAGAATGTTTAATAAGCTTAAGCAGAAGAAAAGAATTACTAAAAACAAAAGTAGAAATTAATGAGTAAGACCAGGTGCAGTGGTGCATGCCTATAATCCCAGCACTTTGGGAGGCTGAGACAGGAGAATCGTGAGTTCAAAGCCAGCTTCAGCAATAGTGAAGCACTAAACAACTCAGTACCAAAAAAAGAAAAGAAAAGAAAAGAAAAGAAAAGAAAAGGAAAGAAAGAAAGAAAGAAAGAAGTAAAAAAACAAATAGCAGCACTGTAAGGTAAATCTCAGAGCAGTTTCTTTGGTGGAGAATGAAGAAAAAGGGAAGAGAAAGGGAAAATAATGGTTAGCTCATCAAATCAAGAAAACAAAAAGAGGAAAAATACACTAAATAGAAAGGAAAAGTATTTTATTCTATTAAATACATTCTAAGCTCGAACAAATTTAAGTAACTTTCTATATTCTTTTCACAACCAGGACCATGTTTATTACAGAACTGCTAAGATGTCAGGCATTGTAGCTGCACACCTGTAATCCTAGCCTACTGAGGACACTAAAGCAGGAAAGTAGCCAAACTCAAGGCCAGCCTGGCAATTTAGAGAGACTGTCTTAAAATAAAAAATATTTTTTAAAAAGGGCTAGGGATGTAGCTCGGTGGTAGAGCTCTTTCCTAGCATATGTGAGGCCCATGAGTTTGATCACCACATGCCCCCGTCCCCACCAAAAAAGTTGTAAAGGATTACACAGGTACATATACTCAAACCTGTGGCCCAATCTCACTTATGAGATACAAGTAGAAAAGCCCAAATAAAACATTGGCAAATGGAATCCATTTAGTATATTGCCATCATATTTCAATACCATAACCGAGTGAAGTTTCTCTAGTGACAAAATAATTTACCATATCAACAGATCAAAAAAGAGAAATCATATGACAATCTTCATAAATACTGAAATTCAATTTGACAGAATTTTACATTCATTTATAGGAAACATTTGAAATAAAGTGGCTACTTCCTTGACATTAAAAAATAGTATCCCAAGCAAAAAGGCACTACACCTCACTCAATGAGAAAATATTAAGTACTGAAAGGCATTTATATCAGAGGTTATTATTTATCACCACTATTACTGAAAAATTTGAGAAAGTATTACAATATAATTAGACAAGAAAGAAGTATAAAAATGGAAAAGCCAGAAACTCAAGTATCATTATTTGCAGATATAAGATGCAGATTTAAATTAAGTCAACTGACTATGGACAATGAAAAGTATGGAATATAAAAAGCAAAAAATTTGAAAATTTTTAAAAAGTTAAAAAAGGTACAATGGAAGATGACATTCATATAAGCAGAAGAGAAAATAGCCAGGAAAAAACAATAAAGAAAAACTCAGAATGCTCTGGTTGAAGAATATAAAAAGTAGTTACACTATATGGAAGGTTTTTTTTTTTCTTTTTTTCCAGTAGGTCTAGAGATTGAACCCAATGCTTCATGCATGCTAGGCAAGTGCTCTCTATACTACTGAGCTACATACCCAGCAAGATTTGTTTTCATTTAGACAGACTGATTATCTATTTGCCTATTTACCTATATTTTAGAACTAGAAAAAAATTACTATAAAACTATAAGCACAAGAATATCCAGAATGATTTTGAAACTATGGTAATAAGGGGAGATAAGCTCTGATGGTAAGAAAACTATATAACGTATAATCACAAAACAGTGCAGACTAGCACATGAATAGTCAGAGGGAGCAACGGTGCAGAAGTTAACTCCAGAAACAGACCAAAACGTATAGCTTCAAAAGTTAAGGGGACATCAAGTAGTTTGGGGCCACTCTTGGAAATGTAGGAAAGTACAAAGAGGTGCTCTCAGCTATTCTACAAGACCCAGAGAATGGCAGAAAAATCAGACCACTAACTTGCTATAATGCTTCATATGTTAAGTATTAAAAAACTCACTTCTGTAAGGATGACATCATCATCCAGGTCTTCTTCATGTTGCTGAGGAGCCGGGGTGACCAGCATTGGAATCCCTTCCTCATCAGAGGAGTCAGATATGGTGATGGGCCCATCTCTGAGACTGATCCAGTCTATGGGAAAACACAGAACACTGTTACTGGGAGGCTGGCACAATCATATTCAGTCCTATAATTCTACTTTTGCCTGAAGGAGGTTAAGCTTAAAGCCAAATTCATAGCTGCTAGTATGACTTACTTCCTCAAAGCAGTACATGAACCCAAGCAGTAAGAGTCATGTTTTCATGTTGATTTTTTTTCAATAATGTATTCTGGGAATTGCTAGAGAAAAATCTGACAATTATTATACTCAAGGTTGTCAACATTTTCTTAAATTAGGTGGGGGAAATCTGTGGCTAAAAATCTTTTTTTTAAAAAAATATTTTTAATATCTTCATTTTATTTTATTTGTTTTTATATGGTGCTGAGAATCGAACCCAGTGCCTTACACTTGCGAGGCAAGTGTTCTACCACTGAGCCACAACCCCAGCCCTGTGGCTAAAAATCTTAACTGCCAATTTCTTTATAGAGTGAAATCATGGCCTCCCATCCATCTCTAGTCCTTTCTTTTATTTAAAGTGTTAAGTTTAAAAAAGTTGTCACTCAAAACTAGTAAAATTTTCACTTAGTATTTAAAATATTAAAATTTGTTTACTATAGCCATAAATAGTAAGACACATTATACAATGTAGTAATTATAAAACAGACCTCAAAGATTATTTAAGCAAACATTTCAATGTTTTAGTTAAGTGCCCATTTAGCACCTCTAACAATAAGCAATTTAACTTTGCTAGTTTCCTTTTAAATACAACTATAGTTAAACTAACCATCTAGACGTGATAATTCTGTTCAAGGTTGCTACTACCTTTTATCTGTCTGAAGGCAGATCATGTTTTATATGAATTACTGCATAAAAATACCTATTTTTTCCTGTCTGGTTCCATGGGAATGCTAAAAGTTAAAATGGTCAATCAAGAGAAAATGTGTTCAGTGTCCAAAAAGAAAGGTTGAAGCAGCAATAGCAGCAGCAACATGAAAAGAGGCATCATCATTATAATTTCTGAAATTCCTCCACTGAGGAATTTCTCAAGGTTCATGTCTCATATACATTTTGGTAATCTATGATTTGAAAAGCAATCGAAAATCAATGCTCATTTTACTCCTATAAGAAAGCTGCAGTAATGCCAGAGATGGCAGTTTAACATCCATTTCCCCAATGTTAAAATAAATAAAAAAGGTGAGCAATGGTGCCTATTTCAAGTAATTGTGAAGATTAGTTGAGAAAACCAACATAAAATGCTTATTATAGTACCTGACACAGAATAAAGTTGACTAACTTCAAGTCCAATGATCTACACCATGCTATCTTTCACAGCAGACTAACAAAACAATCAACTTAACTGAGGGCTTGGAGGGTACACAAGAAAGAACTTCTAGTTAAACCTGGCAGAATGAATCCAAGTGCTTATCACTATCATCTCTGAAATTCCATTAAAATGATAATGAAGGGGGCTGGGGATGTAGCTAGTGGTAGAGCGCTTGCCTTGCATGTGTGAGGCACTGGGTTCGATCCTCAGCACCACATAAATGAATAAAATCAAGATCCATCAACAACTAAAAAAAAATTTTTAAAAAATGATAATGAAGGAATTTTGAAAAAGCATAAACCCTTGAATACAAAAAAGAAGAGGAAGGAAGAGTACAGCAGGCAAGACATTTCAACAAGATTCCGGGAAATAGCAGACTTACAATTGGCAAGTGCTTTAACAGAGTGGGGAAGGTTTGAACCCATAGTCTAAAGTGGGGAGAGGGAACCAGAAGTGGCCAAATTCATGCAGAAACCCAGAAAAACTCAGAAATTGGTGGCAAAGGATAGCACTGAGAATAGGAACAAAGGGATTCAAAATCTTTACTCTTTCTAAGCAAAAATAACTTCCAGACTTCTATCCACACAGCCAGGTGACAAGCCATGATTCTCCCGGGCAGAACACCAAGTCTAGGTGTAGTTCTTTGTATCTATCCCTCCTGGAGTCCATTTAGATTCTTGGATATATACAGAATAACATTTTCTATTAAACTTTAGGAAGTTTGTAGTCTTTGTTTCTTCAAACATTTTTTTCCCTGTCTCTTCTCCTCCTTTCCTCTCCTTCTGGGACTTTCGATATTAGTAAGCCTGATGGTGTCCCAAAGTTCAATGTGATGCATCACTGCCATCAAGCTTTCTGTTACTACTACTTCTTCTTTTTTAAAAATATATACATTTAGTTGTAGATGGACACAATACCTTTATTTATCTTTATGTGGTGCTGAGGATCGAACCCAGGGCCTCACAGGTGCTAGGCAAGTACTCTACCACTGAGCTACAACCCCATTCCTATCTGTAAATTCTTGAAACAAGGTTTTCATTAGTTCTTTGAACGTATTTGTAACTTTTATTCTATACTAATCTAATAGCTGAGTTCCCACAGACAGTTTCTATTTACTGCTCTGTTCAACTATAAATGGGCCAGACTTTCTCATTACTTTGAATGCCTCACAGTTTTTGGATGAACACTATGTAGTCAAGACAACAGTAACAACTATGGATTTCAATCTCTCCATCCCAAGAGAAGTACAGCTGTCCCTTGATATGATGGATTGGTTCCAGGACTCCCAGAGGATACCAAAATTTGAGTATACTTATCCTTTATTTAAAATGGCGTATTATTTTCAAATAACCTACGTACACCTTCTCTTTGAATCATCTCTAGATTACTTATAATACCTGAAACAATATAAGTGCTATGCAAATACTGGTTATATTGTTTGGAATGAACAAGAAAAAAAAGGTCTGTACATGTTTAGTACAGACAAAATAATATATATTTTTTAGTATTTTAAATCTGCACTTGGTTAAATCCAAAGTTGTAGAACCCACAGACACAAAGGGCCCACAGTAGCTGTGGCTGGTTTTGCTTTCATTTGTGACTTGTGGGAACTCATTCTGTGGAGTATGTTTTCCTACAGTGAGGATGATCTCTGTTCAGGGCTTTTTCTTTCTTATTTTTAAGCTTTGCTTCCTAGGGATTACCCCTGGGTTAACATAAGCTTAGTGAGATGCAAGATTGAGCTAGGAAGATTTCCATTCCATAAATGGATCTGTGAGGCTTGGAGAATACAAAGTTGAGGTGCATTTACATGTATGTCCTGGCTTCAGAAGCCTCATGTTCGGGCAGCAGTTTGCTAGGGTCCTCTTAGGTCTTGTAATTGTATGTGTGACATTGCACATAGGTATGACCTTCTGGACATCCAAGGATATATAATCAAACGTTTAGTTCTGTGAATTAAAAGGCCCATATGTGTATAACCATCACAAAGTCAGGAAATATTTCTAAGACAATAGAAGCCTCTCTTCTCTCTCAATCACTACACTCTCCGTTCTTCTTAAAGGGAGGAGTTCTAACTGCACAGATTAGTTTTGCTTGTTTATGAGGATGTATTCTTTTGAGTACAGCTTTCTTGCAAATAACACCTTTGAGATGCATCCATGTTGCATGTTGTTGTAGTTCTCTTTGTTGTACAGATTCCACTATATGCATATCACAAATTATTCTTCTCTTGATGGACATCTGTTTTGGTGCTAATCTGTGCTATTTTGGATAATGCCATTATGATCATCCTTGTACATCTCTCTGGTGTTCTCATTTCTGTTGGGTATATTCTAGGAATGGAATCACAGAATCACAGGGTAAGCATATGTTCAGTTTTAGTAGATAAAATGGTATCCTTGAGTAGCAACAGAGACCACATGACCTGCAAGGCTAAAATACTAATTATCTGGCCTTCTAGGTTTGCTGAGCCCTAGTTTATATTATTAATTATCCAGCTTTATTTCTCATCCAATACATGTATTTTAGGTCATAAATTTTCTTCAAAACATGGTTATTACATACATCTCATAAACTTCAACAGAATCTGTTTTCATTATTATGCAACTAAAAGTATTTTCTAATTTTTTTGATGATATTTATTGTGATGAGTTCTATGTGTATTTCTATTTTCCATATACACATATAGAGATTTTCTAATAATATTTTTATAACTGATTTTTGGCTATATATAACCTATATGATTAAATCCCCTGAAAACAATTTTTTTTCTTTTTTTTTAAGATGGGAGGATCTTGCTACATTGTTCAGGTTGGCCTTGAACTCACCATATTCTTGCCTCAGTCATTTCTCTGAAATTTAAAACTGGTTAAGTGGCCCAAAATAAGGTAAATATTGGTCAATATACCAGATGCAGTATTTCATGCACATAATTTGTCAAGTTTATTGATCATGTTCCTCCCATCTTCTCTATTCATATGATGTTTGTGTATGTATGCTTGCTCTCAATTACCGAAAGAAATTTTAAGTCTCCTATTACGATCGTCAGTTTGTTAAATTCCCTTTTTAGTTCTGCTAATTTTTTCTTTGTATATGCTTCTAAGAGTATAGGAATTTGAACTGTTTTTTCTTCCCAGTGCTTTGACCCTTTCATTATTATGAACTTGATACTATCTTACCCAGTACTTTAGGCTGGAGTTTCTACTTCTATCTGAAATTCTACAGGCAAACCAGCTCTTTTTTTGGTATTTGTATGATGTATCTTTTCTACACTAATACTATCAAGCTTATTTTCATTTTTAAGCCAATTTCCACTGAGTGAATATTTTAGGTGAGAAGGTAGAATGCTACTTAGCAATTAAAAAGGAATGAGGCTTGCAGAATTAGTTCAGTGTTAGGGTGCTTGCTTAGCATGTGAGAGACCTGGATTTGATCTCCAGTACTGTGGGTTGAGGGGTGAGGATGTGGGGTGAGGGAATGAATTATCAATATAGGCAACAACATGGATGAATCTCAAAAAAGTTATGTGGACCAAAATAACTCTAGTAAAAAGAATGTACTATACTGTTCCATTTATATGAAGTTGAATAGTGACAATAAGCATATCAGTAGTTTCTTGAGGCCAGGGGTGGGGTGAAGAGTGACTACAAAAAGGCATAACGGACTCTTTGGATGGAAATGTTGTACATCATTTGTTAAGTCACACTGAACCATATGCTTAGAAGAACTGACAGAGGTTGGTATAATGAAAGTTACTAATGCAGGTAATAAAAACAATGCTATATGTCTAAAAAAAAGGTCTTTGTGATAGGTATACAGTATATATACTTGTCTGACAAAAAATGTACTCCCCATGTTAATAATTTTCCAAAAGGAATTAGATTTCTTAAAGAAAATGTGTTTAGGTATATTTAAGGCTCAGTTAAATGTAAAGACAACATTAATTGTATACACATGTACAGTAAATCTAGAAATGATCATTATAAACAAGTTATAACCAAAATTTAAAGCTTTCTGAATCACAATAAATTATAGCTAAAATCACTACCAAGTTAGAATATACTATTAATAAAATTCTAAAAATGAGTATTTCTTTTATACTCATAATTTGTATAGATCGAGTTTATTTATTTTACTTAACTTACTGACTTAATAAAAGTTGCTCAATTTTAAATGCTCTAAAAGCCAAATATTTATAATTTTACACTCTGCTGGAAAAAAATCATCTTTGTAAGCACAAAAGAAATCAGTGGAAAGAAAAAAAAAAAAAACCAAAAAACCAGTATAGCCCCTTCCATGAAGTTTGTACTTTCAAGAAATAAATATGGGAGTTGGGATTGTGGCTCAGTGGTAGAGCGCTTGCCTCGCATGCGTGAGGCCCTGGGTTCGATCCTCAGCACCACATACAAAGCAATAAAATAAAGACATTGTGTCCATCTACAACTAAGAAAAAAGTTTAAAAAAAATAAATAAATAAATACGGATTCTTGGGGCTGAGATTGTAGCTCAGCGGTAGAGCGCTTGCCTCGCATGCGTGAGGCCCTGGGTTCGATCCTCAGCACCACATACAAAGCAATAAAATAAAGACATTGTGTCCATCAGCAACTAAAAAAATATTTAAAAAAATAAATAAATAAATAAATAAATAAATAAATACGGATTCTTTTCCTACTCATCAGCATTATTTTTTTTCTTTTAAGCCTAGGTGTAAATATGAATTAGGATTTGACAGGAAAGAATGTTACAGAAATGTAGGCACCCTTCCCTTTATGAATCAATGAATGTCAAGATTTTAAACACTATAAAACAAACAAAAAATAATGCCCTAAAATTCTCAATGAGGCTAAACCAGAATCTTCTAACAAAAAAAGAAATTAAACATCATATAAGGCAAAGACTGCTTAGCTGCGCCTATAATATTTTAGATCACATAGGCCTAGAACTGCACTCCTTGCACTCATTTTAGAAAATGACATGTATGTGAGAAATGGAAAATCTTACATATGTTGGAGTAGAGGGAAACTTGGGACAGATATTCTGGAGAGCAACTGGCAATATTCAACAAGCTGAAGATGTACATTTCCTCTGACTAAGCTCCTACAGTAGCACTCTTGCACAATTACCATTCCTTCAAAAACAGAGAACTGACATTGTCCTAAAATCTTACCTCTTCAGACTCATTGCATATTCACAGCTTTTTGGTTAGCTAATTAATAGGGTATTAAGCTATTTATGATGGGTTTGTGGACCAAAATAATTCTAGTATAAAGAGAATGTACTATATGGTTCTATTTATATAAAATTATATAAATCTTTCTCTCTTATTTTTTAAATGTTTATTTATTTTTAATTATCCAATAGAATCCATGTACATTGTTTAAGAGTAATACAATGTAAGTCTGATAAACTATACACTATTCAATATATAAACTACTCAATATATAAAAATTATATAAATTATTCTATATAAAGAAATTAAGAACAGTATACAGAAGATGTAGGAATAAGATTAAAAACATGAAATAGAATTAATCATACTGGTTTTCTGTGTTCAACTAAAGCATTTCCCAAATAAAATGGTTGATAAAATCAGAGATGGAAAAAGGAATACAGAAATGGAAAGAATGAATACAATTAAACAAGTTTTTAAACATTGTTTTAAAATTAAGAAACCAAATTCATGTTTCATCTCTGATATGTTAAATAATCAAAAGTCATCAATCTTATCCTTACAGTAACAAACATGTCTGAAAATCAAATTACATTTCTTGGACCCAACGATGTACTGCTAGAGCTGTCAACTGGTATATATAATCTTGAAGAACGGCTGGAGACAGAATATGACCTAATTTAAGACTAAGGAAACCTCAGGGTCTTGTAGACTTAGGGAAACCCTCACAGTTCCACAGTTTTTCTTCCAGATATCTCACCAGTTTCTCACTGAAGATTCAGGAAGACCTCATGTCTCTGATAGGATTAGGTTGTGAATTAAAAACAAAGTCAATTAAAGACAAAGTTTCAAAGAAAAATATTGGGAATGCTGCAGTCAGAGAAGGGAGTAAGGGTGCCAGTGGGGGTGGTACACATTGATGAAACACTTGTGAAGGTTGTAGTCCTCAGGCATAGACCCACTTAAAGACTGGATAAGATTAGAAACAAGTCCTTTGTCCCATATCTGACCCACACAATAGCAAGGATCTGGTATAATAACAATTAATTCCAGCTGAAAGAGTTGTAATACACAGATTCTTGCTCCCTGAAGTAGTGTTTAAGGAAACTCAAACAGTAGATGAAAACTTAAAGCCTCTGATACCTTTAGCTGCAAGCAAGTATTAAACACCAGAGAAGTCCTCACCAGATAAAATAAATACTCCTATCAGTGGCCTATTTACCTCATTTTTTATCATTCAATAAAACATGTCTGGCTTTCAAGAAAAAACTACAAGACAGGCCAGAAGACATGCTAAATGTAGTCTGAAGATAAAAATCAGACTCAAACGTATCATACATGATTGAATTGCCAAGTTAAAAAAACTAAAGTAATTATGATTAATGTTAAATACTATAGTGGGAAAAAAGTATACAGCATGTAAAAGCTTATAAACTATGTTAGGGAAAATGGAAACTTTAAGAATCAAAACAAAATTCTAGAAATCAAACCTGCTGAAACAGAAAGGAAGAATGTTTTCTGATGCCATCAATTACATTATGGCCAAGGAAAGAAACCATGATCCTGATGATAAGTTAATTAAAAATTTCCCAAACAAAAATACAAAGGAAATAAAAGTAGCCCAAGAACTGTGGGACAGTATCAAAGAATAAAGCACACATAATTAGAACACAAAAAAAAAGAAATGAAAACAGAACAGAAAAAATATTTGAAGTAAAAATATCTAAAAATTTTCCCCAAATTAAGATGAGATAAAAAACACAGATTTTGAGAGAATATCAAGTAAGTTAACTACCAAATATAAACAGGTGAATAAATAAAGTAATACCTAGTCATCTCATGTCCAAATTACAGAACACTAAAAACAAAAAATTTTGGGAGAGAAAAATAATTGCCTTACTTATATAGCTATAGAGGAATAAGAAATTCATTGGATAGCACAATAAGCAATTTTTATGTTCAGATGATGTTCCTAACACAGTCCTTTTCTCCATTGTAGGCATAGCCTTGAGCCAACATCAGTGTGAATTCCACAATTTGAGTCTTTTTTTAATCCAGTCTTTTAATTGATGAGTTTAGGCCATTAATATTCAGGGTTACTATTGAAATATGATTTGTATTCCTGGTCATTTTGGTTTATTTTTGGTTTTTAATTTGACTTGGTTTCTCCTTTGATTGCCTTTTTCTTTAGTGTACTACTCCTTTTGCCAATTTTCATGGTTGTTTTTCATTTCCTCCTCATGGAATATTTTGCCAAGAACGCTCTCCAGTGCAGGCTTTCTCACTGTAAATTCTTTTAACTTTTGTTTATCTTGGAAGGTTTTTATTTCATCATCAAATATGAAGCTTAATTTTGCTGGATATAAGATTCTTGGTTGGCACCCATTTTCTGAAATCTGCTGAAATCTGCTGAAATCTGAATTGGTTTCCCCTTGTATGTAATCTGAACCTTCTCTCTTGCAGCTTTTAAAATTCCGTCCTTATTGTGTATGTTAGGCATCTTCATTATAATGTGCCTTGGTGCGATCTGTTGTAGTTTTGTACATTTGGTGTCCTGTAAGCCTCTTGTATTTGATTTTCCAATTCATTCTTTGGGAAACTTTCTGATATTATTTCATAGAAGAGATTGTGCATTCCTTTGGTTTGTATTGTGCCTTCCTCTATCCTGATAATTCTTAGATTTGTTTTTTTCATGTTATCTCATAATTCTTTAGATGTTCTGTTCATGGTTTCGTAACATCTTCACTGTGTGGCCAACTTTATTTTCAAGATTATATATTCTGTCTTCATTGTATGAGGTTCTGTCTTCCAAGTTATCTAGTCTGCTGTTGATGCTTTCTATTGAATTTTTTATTTGGTTTATTGTTTTCCTTCATTCCAAGGATTTCTGCTTGTTTTATTTTCAGAGAATCTGTCTCTTTCTTGAAGTAATCTTTTACTCCCTGTATTTGCTCTCTTACCTCTGTTGGAGTGACCAATTGTTGCCTGTATTTGCTCTCTAATCTCTTCATTGGATTGATCAATTATTTCCCATAATTGCTCTCATATATTATTCCATGCTTCACAGATCATTTTAAGTATGTACATTCTGAACTCCTGACATTTCATCTACTGAGCTGTCAATTGATCCTATTGTTGTAGCTTCTTGGTTTAACTGGGG
The DNA here is from genome assembly GCA_004024805.1 of Geosciurus inauris. Lineage (NCBI taxonomy): Eukaryota > Metazoa > Chordata > Mammalia > Rodentia > Sciuridae > Geosciurus > Geosciurus inauris. The sequence goes on from PVHX01008849.1 coordinate 21,913, forward strand.
CATTTTCTTCCCTTGTTTTTTCATGTTGTTCATGTGTCTTCCCCTCTAGCAGTGCTGATCTGAGGTATTACAGTTTCTACCCTATAATCTTGCAGTGTCCCTACAGGTTACCAATACCTTACCTCTGGTAACCAGGCCTGCAGGGACCTCAGGGATGGTCTTCCTGGTCCTGGTTGTTGTCTATAGACGGAAGTAGGCCAAGACAGCTGCCTGTTGGTTGATGGGGGGGCCACAGCACAGTCGGTCTCCTCCTCTGTGCATCAGGCCACGATCAATCTCCTCTACCTCCTCCACGCTTCGGGTGGCAGTGGGTCTGCTCTGCCGCCTCCAAGCAGAGGTGGTGGTCTTCTCTTTTTTTTTGGTGGTACTGGGACCAGTGGTGCTTTACCATAAATCTACATCCTCAGCCCTTTCCATTTTTCATTTTTAAGACACGGTCTTGCTGAAGTTGTCCAGGCTGGTCTTGGACTTGCAAATCGCCTGCCACAGCTTTCTGACTAGCCTGAGATTTTAGGCATGTGCCACCACACCCAATGTGATGGATGATTCTTTAACTTTATTCATGCCAACAGGTTATCATCATCTGACACAATTTTAGTCTAACAAGTCCTTTTAGGCCTGATGTTCTGAGGTCCAAAAATGGAATGTCTCTGGATTCTAAATGGTACAGAATAGTCTAATTTCAAAAATACTGTCACGATACTAAGTGAGAACAAACAACTTACCCTGTCCCCGATGGCAGTGAAAGTTGTTCAAGTGAATTACCTCTTCATTGTTGTTTCCCTCTGCCATTTTCAAATTGCAGACTTAAACATACGTGATTGCTAGTATCTAAACATGCCAACCACCTATTCCAAAGTGTGTCTGGAAAAAAAAGAACAGAGTAGCATTAAAACTCTTTCCATATATACCTGATTTGAATGAATGAATGAATGAATGAATGAATGCATGAATAAAACTCTTTCCACATATCTGGTTAAGGTAGAATTCAAAGCATATGCTGCTAAGAAAACAAACTCAAAATGTATGACAATAAAATTTTTTTACTATCTATATTAAAGAGGCAAAGTGTGGTAATTCATATCCAGATACAAATATCCCAACAAAAATGGGTTAAAAATATAAAGAGGCAGCCGGGCGTGGTGGCGCAAGCCTGTAATCCCAGCACTTAGAGAGGCTGAGACAGGAGAATTGTGAGTTCAAAGCCAGCCTCAGCAACGGTGAGGCGCTAAGCAACTCAGTGAGACCCTGTCTCTACATAAAACACAAAATAGGGCTGGGGATGTGGCTCAGTGATCGAGTGCCCCTGAGTTCAATTTCCAGTACCAAAAAAAAAAAAAAACCCCAAAAAAATATATATATATAAAGAGGCAATACACACACACACACACACAAAGTATAAAAAGATGTTCAACTTCACTAGTAATCAGGGAAAGGCAAATTAGGAAATGAGTTATGTTTCCAACCACTAACCTGGCAAAAATGGCAAGTATGTGAGAAATGGGAAACACATGTAGTAATAAAGTCAATAGGAAATTACACTAGTAGAATGGATAAACAAAATTTATACAAGGATGCAACACAGTTAAATTAACAAAAACAATTTTAAGTGAAAAGTAAGTGTGACAGTTATGGAAATTTATATAGAAATTTAAAATACATTATATTCAAATATTTGAAAATACACTATGCATGGGAATGAACTCACCAACTTCAGGACAGTGATCATTTCTGAGAAAGGGAACTGAAAAGGAACTAAGACCTGAACTCCAGTTACTATATCATCCCACCTTTCATACAAATATTTCAAGCAAACAAGGCAAAACTTGAACATTTGTTAAATCCAGACACTAGATTTGGATAATAGGATTTTCTGTATTTTTTGAAATTCTTCCCACCTTTCCTTTTTAATAGTGATCTTAAAGCCAAGATATCATATATCCATAGACCAACAAAGGAAAAGAAACAAAGAAGTTCGGGAAGGGGCTAAACCTGCAGAGCTACTAAATCCTGGGGCCAAGAAACATGGAGAAGTACTTGGGAAATAGATTCATATGGGAGTAATAGGGCTAGGAGTGAGGGTACTAACTGGAAAGTGGCACAAGGAAACCTTTTTAGGGTAAAGATATACTCAAATTATTGACTGTGGAGATAGTCACTTGAGTACACATACTTATCCAAACTCATTTGAACTAGGGGCTGGGGATATAGCTCAGTTAACAGAGTGCTTACCCTGCATGTACAAGGGCCTGGGTTCGATCCCCAGCATTTAAAAAAAACAAAAACAAAAACCCCATTGAACTATACTAAAATGAATAGATTTTATTTTAACTATATATTAATAAAGGCTTTTAAAGAATAAAACAAAAGTCAGGTACAGTGGTACACACCTATAATCCTAGTTACTCAGGAGGCTGAGGCAGGAGGATCAGAAGTTCAAGGTCAGCTTGGGCAACTTAGTAAGACCCTGTATCAAAATTTATAAAAGGGCTGAGATGCAGTTCAGAGGTAGCATGTTCTTGAGTTCAATCCCTAATACAAAAAGAAAAGAATAAAAGGCAAGGATTCTAAAAATATCCATAATATACCACTTTACAGTCTAATGCAATGGTTAAAATGTAAAATGGTAGCACTCTGAAAACAGGCAGTTTTTAAAAGAAGTTCAATATGCATCTATATCTACAAAAATATCAATGATATAACAGTTTCTCTCCTAAGTATTAATCCAAGAAAATATTTGTGTAAGAATGTTTATAGTTACTTTCTTCATCATAGCCAATAACTGGAAGTACCTCATGTGCCCATCAATAAACAGAATGAGTACACAATTGATAGATGCTTATACAATGAAGACTGGCAGTGGGGGGAAGGATTAACTTGATATATGCAACATGGATGAATCTCAGAAATACTATGCTTAACCAAAAAAGCTAAACAGTTAAGTTTTCTCTTCCTAACCCTTTCTTTCTGGTATTAAGGATAAAACCTGGGGCCTGGCACATGCTGGGCAAGTGCTCTACTAATGACCTATATCTCCAGTCCAACATTCTATTTGCTTGAGGTTCTACAAGAGGAAAAACTAAATTTATAATGAATGAAATCAAGGGTTGCTGTGTCAAAGGAGGAATAACCAAAAGAGCGTGAGGGAACTTTTTAGGAGTGGTGGGAATTTCCTAGAGCTTAATGAAGTTGTGGATTAAACAGGTATATCCATCAGTCAAAATGAATCAAACTTGGGGAAAAAAACGGACCAAACTTCCCTTAATCTCTGCCTATTTCATTGTGCATCAGTTATACCTCAATTTAAAAATGTTTAGGAGAGGTTAAGATTCATAGGAGATTGAAGCATTCTAAGACAGGTCTGATGGAAGTTTCAGAAAGAGATTAAAAGGAATGATATAAAAAGAAAATTTAAAAAAATGATGACCACTATTGTGGTACCAGGGATTGAATCCATGTGCACTCTATCACTGAGTACATCCTCAGCCTTTTTTTATATATATATACACACACACACACACACACATATATATATGCATGTTATATATATGTATTTGTATAAATGTGTGTGTGTGTGTGTGCGTGTATATATATATATATATATATATATATATATATATTTATTTATTTTTTTTTTTTGAGACAGTGTCTAAGATTCCCAGGCTGGCCTTGAATTTGTGATTCTCTGGCCTCAGCCTCCCAGGTAGCTGGGATTATAAACACGTGCCACCATGCCTGGCTTCCAAGATTATTTTTTTGAAGTTTGAGAAAACATAACTATTCACACTAGTATACTAACTACTGAATAGTAAAAATCACACCTAAATATGTCAAAATGAAGTAGAACATTAAAATCATAAAAATTACTAGAGATAAAGCATGGATTAAAACGAACTCCTTATATGAAGCCATTAAGGCTGATAATGGAAACTGATTTTCAAAAAGTTATGAAAAAATAATTGTCAACCTAGAATTCTATAATCAGCTAAATGAACATTCAAGAGTAAGAGCTAACCTATTTTTAGACACTCAGAAAGTTTACCTCACAGGGGCTGGAATTGTAGCTCAGTGCCTGCCTCACATGCGTAAGGCCCTGGGTTCAATCCTGAGCACCACATAAAAAGAAATAAAGACATTGTGTTCATCTACAACTAAAAAAAATTAAAAAAAAAAAGAAAAGAAGAAAGTTTACCTCAGAGATACTTGAAAAACTACTTAAAAATGAACTTCATTCAAATGAAACATGAATCTAAAAGGTGGTACTCTAAGACCGAATTGTGTCCCCTACCCCCTAATTCCTATGGAAAAGCCCTAGTGCTGCCCCATGTGATGATAGCTGCAGGCAGATCTTTGAGAAGCAATTAGATTTAGAGGAAAACTATGAGATGGAACCCCATGAAGGAGTAGCACCCTAAGAAGAGGAGACACCAGAGAGTTTGTTCCTTCTTTCCACCATGTGAGGACACAGTGAAAAGGTAGCTGTCTGTGATCCTGGAAGAGAGCCCTCATCAGAATCCAAACATGCTTGCATCCTGTGTTTAGACTTATGGCCTCCAGAACTGAGAAAATAAATTTCTATTAAAAATGCCACTCAGTTTAAGAAGGTGGAATTATAGAAACAATCTATACCAGAGAACATGATGAAACAATCTTAATTTTAGGTACTCAATGACTGCTGCACAACTTAAAAAAACTGTTTTAAAGGGCAAAACTAAAATTCTATACAATTATGAAGGACATATACGTATACTGAGGGAGTGATAGATACCAGAGTCGAATGAAGAAAATACCTGTAGTCTTGTTCAAGAGGCTAACAAAGATAATAAAATTACAAGCTAAAGTGAGGATGCCATGAGATACTTTTCTAAGCACTTTATATACATCATTCATGGATAATTCCCACAATCCCATGAAACTTGCAATGTTATTAACCTTGTTTTACAGAGACTTTGGTTTTAGCCATGACAAAATAGCATGTATTAGACCAACTTTTTGCCCTTTCATATAAAACCACTATAAAGCTGAGCACAATGAACATCTGTAATTCTAGTGACCCCAGGAGGCTGGAGGCAGGAGAACCACATGTTCACGGCCAGCCTTCAAAACCTAATAAGACCCTACCTCAAATTAAAAATAAAAAAGAATGAAGATATGGTAGAGTACCCCTGAGTTCAATCCAAGCACAAAACCAAACCAAAACAAAACAAAAAATAACTCATTACAAAACACTGAATATATAAAATAATTCTGTGATGGAGGTAAAAATCCAGCATGCAGGATTTCAGAGACATGGATTCTTGAAAACTGAGAAGCACAGGAGGACAGGACACATTCATGCTGGATTGTTTTTCTGGCAAAAGCATTTCCTAATCACATGGGAAAAGAAAATGGAACCAGAACAGAAGAAGCAGTTTCAATGGACTGAGGAGCCTAAGATTTGAGTTTGGGCTGTCAAAGTAGCTAAGACTTAAGGGACAAAAATCCCAGGAAGGAGGAATCCACAGTGAATATAGCGCCGCCGCCCCCTCCCCCCCATCTCCATAGTAACACCTCTTCAGGCTGTCAGCCTCTGCTGCATACACGCAGGACTAGATTCCAAATAAAATAGCAATAGGCTAAGAGCTGAGTAGAGATTTGGACCCCCTACAATTTATTACCCATAATGTCCAGGACCTGATATAAAAAAAAGGTAGTACACTTAGGGAGGCTGAGACAGGAGAATCGCGAGTTCAAAACCAGCCTCAGCAACGGTGAGGCACTAAGCCAACTCAGCGAGACCCTGTCTCTACATAAAACACAAAATAGGGCTGGGGATGTGGCTCAGTGGTCGAGTGCCCCTGAGTTCAATCTTCAGTACCAAAAAAAAAAGGTAGTACAGGCCATGCAAAACACACACACACACACACACACACCCCTATACCTAAAAGGAACAAAGGAAAACTAAGTATAAGGGAAAGAAAGACCAGAAACAGAAATCAACTTACATGTGGTTCAGATATTGTAGTTACTTGACAGAACACAGAAATGACTATGTACCAAAAACAGAGGAAAAGATGAACAAATATTTGGAAAGAGATTAGTAACACTGAAACTTACAAATTGATCATGTACACAATAAAAAAAAGTATTAGTGAAGTAGAAAAGAGGTCAAAAGAAAATAAACTGAATGAACTGAGACAATGAAAAGTAAAAAAAAAATCATATTTGTGGAATGGAGCTAGAACAGTTTACATAGCAATTTATAGTTTCAAATGCATATTTTATCGAAAAAGACTGAAAATCAATAATTCTAAGTTTCAATCTCAAGTAGCTAGAAAAATCAGTATATTAAATATGGAAAAAGTACACAGAAGAAAATGTTAAGAGCAGAAATCAACAAAACAGACTACAAATATGGAACTGAGAAAAATCCAAGCAAAAAACTGGTTCTTTAAAATTAATAGAATTGATAAACCTCTAATGAGATTCAGGGAAAACAAGGACAAGTCACAAATTCCCATTATCAGAAATGTAAAGGAAGAGATCACTATAAATTATATGGCTGTGAGAAAAGTAAGACAATATCATGAGTAACATTTTATCAATTAGCTTGGAATTTTGGTTAAAATGAATGAAATTCTTGAGACATACCTTAGCATAACTGAACAAAAAGAAACTTAAAAATGTGCTGTTCTCCAGCAAATAAAAAAACAAAACAGAACACGACATCAGTAATTAGTAACTTTTCCCAAAAAAACATAAAGAGCTCAGAAAATTTCCCCAGTGAAGTCTTTTGAACACTTGGGGGGAAAAATGTGATTAATATTACAAACCTGTTTCAGAGAACAGACAAAGAAATTATTTCTCAAATCATTTTTTTAAAATATATTTTTTATTTTTATGTGGTGCTGAGGATCGAACCCAGTGCCTTATGCACGCTAGGCGAGCATGCTACCACTGCGCCACAATCCCAGCCCCTCTCAAATCATTTTATGAACCTGGCATATGTTTGATATTAAAACCCAATAAGAAGCCAGGCGCGGTGGCTCACACTTGTAATCCCAGCACTTAGGGAGGCTGAGACAGGAGAATCGCGAGTTCAAAGCCAGCCTTGGCAATGGCAAGGCGCTAAGCAGCTCAGTGAGACCCTGTCTCTACATAAAACACAAAATGGGGCTGGGGATGTGGCTCAGTGGTTGGGTGCCCCTGAGTTCAATCCCTGGTACCAAAAAAAAAAAAAACCCAATAAGAACATGACAAGAAAGATTACTATTGATCATTAATACAGATGTAAAAATCACAATAAAATTAAGATAACTAATGATACTGGAATAAAAAAGAAAAACCACAAAATCACTTCAGTAGATGGGGGGGAGGGAGCATTAAAATTCAACATCTATTCATGATTAAAAACTCTTAGCAAAGTAGCATTATGGGGGAACTTTCTCCATCTGATTAAAAGCATTTAAAAAATACCAGAGCAAACCTCATACTTAAAAGTGAAACACTGAAAAGCTTTCTTTCTGAGATGGAGGAGTTTTCACTTTTTCTCGTTAATGTTACACTTACTGAAATTGCATAAGTGGAATAAAGCAATAGAAAGAAAGAAAATACCAGGGTGGAAGGAAGAAATAAAAGTGTCATTATTTAAGCAGACAATAAAATTATGGTACTGCAAAGATAAGATTAAAAAAAATAGACTAGCTCAGTGGTAAAGTACTTGCCTAGCACATATGAGGTACTGGGTTCAATCCTCAGGACCACATAAAAAGAAATAAAATAAAGGTTAAATTCCTTTTAAAAAATACACTAGACCAATGGTTCAGGAGACTGAGGCAGGAGGACTGTGAATTCAAAGCCAGCCTCAGCAACTCAGTGAGGCTCTAAGTGACTCAGTGAGACCCTGACTCCAAATAAGATATAAGGGATGGGGATGTGGCTCAGTGGTTAAGTGCCCCTGGGTTCAAACCCTTCCTCCCTCCAAAGAAAAAGTAGATTAGAAGGCTCAGAAGATGACCCACATGCATTCAGTAACCTATATCAAAGTTAGATAGATATAAAGTATTTAGTGCAGTACCTAGCACACAGCAAACATGACATTATGCCTATTATTACTGTTGAATTGTAAACAGCTATTTTTAACTTGTGAGGCATGTTGAGGATTAAATGAGAAGCCACCTTGTATATGGTAAATGCCATAAAATTAGGAATTTTGTTATCCCAAATACCTAGTATATGCAATGTTCATTAAGACATAAGAGCCAAATGGAATGGAGGAGGGCAAAGGAGAAGACTTTTATTCCTTCTCCAGATCACTTTTCACTACCATACATAATTTACAGTAAAACATTTCTTCCTATAAGAAACTTCATTTTCCTTCTCGAAGTATCAAGAAGCCATCTACAAATCTGTTTGTTTCTTGATCAGACAGCTGAATGCGAGTTTAAAAGGTCAAGTACAGAACTAAGAATTGCCACTGAGAAAGGATATTTCAGTCCTTGCCTCTCCCCTTTTGTTAGTCAGTTTTCCATTACTGTGACATAATACCTGAGATAAAAAAAAACTTTAAGGGAGAAAAAATTTATTTTGGCTCACTGTTTCAGAGGTTTCAGTCCATGTCACTTGGTTCTGTTGCTTTGGACCTGTGGCAGCACAGAATATCATGGCACCAAGTGTATGGTGGAGCAAAACTGCACACCTCATGATAGCCAGGAAGCAAAGTGAAATAAAGGAGCCAGGGTTCCAATATCCTCTTCAAAGGCATGACCTCAACGACCTAACTTCCTTCTACTAGACCCTATCACCTAAGGGTTGCACTACCTCCCAACAGTGCCACAGGCTGGTGACCAAGCCTTAGGAGTAGGGGAGACTTAAGATACAAATTAGAGTCCCTTTATTAAAAAATTGTATGTTAATTTATAATTGTGGTCAAATGTGTGCGTTAATGAGACACAAATCAGAACCAAAAATTAGCATGTATTCTAAAATTCTGTGAAAGATTTTACGTAGTACTACCATCCTGCAAAATTTTAAGAAAATTAGATGACAGTTCTTCATTCTCTTACATTGTCCTAAGGATCATTTCCCCCCATTTTCCTTCTTGAATGGATGAATTAAAACATGATGAGAAAGAACTCACATTTTAACGGTATGTTTTTTCCAAATATTCTTCAAGTGTCTTCTTCACAGCTATGTTTCTGGTGCCTACCACAGTTGTTCAATGAATCAATGGGATGGCTCCTAAATCATCTTCCTTTGCTGTTCACTACAGTTTCATAATCGAAGTCAGGCAACATGGCTTAAGTGACAACATTAGGTTTGTTATGATTTTCTTCAGTTATCAAGTATCGACCATCATAGAAAAATTTACAAATGAAGCCAGGAAAAGGAAGTGCTACAGTTCTCCCATCCAATTTTCTGATTTCCAAAGTTGGTCACCTCCTCATGACCAGAATGCTTGGGTCTGTCTCACACAAATCATCTTCTCATTCTTCTCTGTTCATGTTGCTTCTCGATCTCTTCTTTCACATGCTCCTAAAATATAGCTGATCGTGGGACTCTGCAGTATTCCTGCTTTTCATAGTAACTTTCACTAACATGCCTGTCACCTCTGTAACACTGATATTGGGATAAAGACTTCCACATTTAATGAGTTAATTCCTTTAAACTTCCAATGAAAGTGGGCAAAACAAGCTGGGCAATGGCTGGGACAAAGCGATATGCCCATGTTCTATCAGCTCCCATGTTCTATCAGCTCTCTCTTTCTAGCACATTTTAAAAATGTCTATAAATTATTGTTTTTTATTCAATACCAGCTACTAAACCATTCTCTGAATATCCATGCTTCATAAGCTTGTACTAGCATTTAATCAATATTAAATCAATACAACAAAAAGTTAATGGAAGTTATATTCTTTTCCTTCTTTGTATTTCCTGATTTTTCTATGCTAAAAATATCAAAAGAATTCAGCAGATATTGTGGGCCTCCCATGTGGTATAAAGAATTTGTTCTGCATCATAGTGAATATATACAAAGAAAATCCCTTAAAGAATCTTGCTTGAATCATGAATCTTGCCTTAAAGAATCTGGAGTCCTATCAATGGGAGAATATATGCTCACAAATACATACATTAAAAAGCATAAAGTCACCCATGCAATAGAGATTATTCCAATTGGGGGAGGGCAGATAGTCAGCAGTTTAGCATGTATACCCATATTCAAGCTAAACCAAGCACTGTGTGCTTGATTTTGACTTAGCCTTTAAGAGGATAACAGCTTTCACCTAGGGCTCTGGGAACCCTCAGTCACCAGCTAAGAAGTCTGCACACCCTGTGGAGAGATTACATGGAAAATCTTGATATTACATGGAGAAAGAGATAAATGAGCTTCTAGCAATCTGACAAGGCATGTGAGTAAAGAAGCCATATTAGAAGTGGACCCTTCATCCCTGGCCACCTCAGCTGACAGAATGCGGACCAGAGAAAAATGGCCAGCTGAGTCCTTCCCAATCTCCTGATTCATAACTGTCAACCAATAAAATTATTATATTAAGCCAATAGTTTTGGGGTGGTCTGTAATAGGCTAATAGATAACTTAAAAGAAGGTTATTTTCTAGCCAATGGAAAGCAATAAAATGAGAGCTGTACATTAAGAAAATCAGTCTAATGGCAATGTAGAAAACAGTCTGTAGAAGACAGCTGCTGCCAAGGAAACAAGAGCCAGTAAAGTATGAACTAGAGATAAGATTATGGAGGGAGGAGAGGGGAGGGGAAAGAGAGAAAATACAAAGTATTGATTGCAGAGTTAGATTCAATGGGATTTTTGTACATAATTAGCCACCAGTGCAAGAGGAAGAAGCCAAAACTGAACTACTGTTGAGTTCAAGTGATTAGGTAATGGTGATGTTACTAAGGATGAACAAGGCAGATAAGTTCAGAATAAGAAAATACAATTTGTTAATTTTAATATGCAGACAAAATAAAATAAGTCAAAATAAAATAAACAGTTGTGCAAATATTTAGTCTGGAGTTTAAGCAGAGTTTAATAGAGCTCTAAAAAGTACATTATCAGTGTGTTTCTACAATAGGAAAGGGTTTAATCCAAAAATTAAATTTGCAATCTATAAGTGGGTGGGATGAAGACTGCAACATAAAACATTAAGATTTTCCTTAACTGTCAACTGAAAACTGATTTAGAAACTGGGACAGGTATGTAAGCACATCCTTCTCCACATGGGGCAAAAACCAATGTTTTCAATCATCTTTTTAGATCTTAGTATTATAACTGAATAATCTGTGAGCTTATAACACCCTGCCCCTTCTATGCCAAGTACTTCCTAACAGTCTCCATTTCTTGACATATTTTCATATAGCACTGAGTTATTTTTAAATGACCAATCTCACCATGGCAGAACCAAAATCCTTACCATGGCATATAAAATGCTGTTATCACACAATCCTTGCTAACATTCACCCTCCCAAGTACCTTGACCATGCCATACTCTGTTCTTTCACTTCAAGCTCTTTACGGGCTGGATTATACTTCTTCCTTGCCTCTCTCTTTGACCAGATTACCTGTATTCATCTTTCAGTTCTTCACTTCCTCAGAGAAAAACTTTTCGTGACTATCCCTAGATACTCCCCTGCTACTTTTATTCTCAATATCCTTCACTTTTTGGGGGGAGGGGCACAGGGATTGAACTCAGGGGCACTCAACCACTAAGCCACATCCCCAGCCCTTTTTTGTATTTTATTAGAGACAGGGTCTCACTGAGTTGCTTAGTGCCTCGCTGTTGCTGAGGCTGGCTTTGAACTCGCTATTCTACCTCCTCAGCCTCTCAAAGTGCTGGGATTACAGGCATGTGGCACCGCACCCAGCTTATCCTTCACTTCTTTAAAGTACTTACCACACAACAATGTCATAGTTATTAGGGAAACTATGCTTAATACTGGTCTTCTCCATTAGAACTTCAGTTCCAAGAAACCAAGCATGTATCTTATTCACTTCCATAACCCTGGAACACAGCATACCACCAGGAACAAAATAAATGTTCCAAAAGTGCTCTCTGAATAAATAGCATTCATTCACAGACAGGATAGGATAATTAGGGAAAATAATTCTGAGACTAAACTGAGTTCTAGTCCTAACTCCAACCCTTACAAATTTTGAGACCAGGAAAGGTATCTTTTAGCACTTCAGTCTCTTAACAGACAGTAACAGAACCTACACAATTGAGAGGATTAAGTTTTTAAAAAAATTTTTTTAGTTGTAAATGGACACAATATCTTTATTCCATTTATTTATTTTTATGTGGTGCTGAGGATCGAACCCAGTGCCTCACCCATATGAGGCAAGTGCTCTACCACTGAGCCACAATCCCAGCCCAAGAGTTTTGTTTTTTTTTTTTTTTTAAATATTTTTTTAGGTGTAGATGGACACAATGTCTTTATTTTATTGCTTTGTATGTGGTGCTGAGGACTGAACCCAGGGCCTCACCCATGCGAGGCAAGCACTCTACCACTGAGCTACAATCCCAGCCCCCCAAGAGTTTTTATACATAAAATGCTTAAACAAGTGACTGGTACATAGCATCATGTTTTGTTCTGATACAATGATGGCACTGACAGGTGAGAATTAGCTATGTTGTATGGCAAGATCTGGAATACCTTAAAGCCTAAAACATAGTAAACACATTAAATAGTAAATCATACTATTATGTTAGTAAACATGACACTCTCATCCATTTCATAAACTTTCAGTCTCTCTGACTCATAGTTCAACTTTCTTTATTAGATTTCTCCATGAGGGCTTCAAGGGTTCTCTTTTATTAGCTAACAGCGTTCAGAATAAAAACCTAAAGCCGCTAATGAGGATTATAGGGTTCTGAAACCTAGGTCCAGGTTCTCTAGCCATTTCCTCAAATTCTCCACCTCTCCACCTCCAGACACCATAAACATAAACTCCCAACATAAGCCATTTCCTAGCTGTCTCCTTCAGGCGATCCTGAGGTGTGTCATAAAATCTTCATCTTTTTTTCCTTTTCTTGGGTACGGTATGAAGGATTCCGAAAATCATGTCCTCCAGGAAGGACATAGGCCCTCAGCACGTACAATTTTCCTTACATATAATTGTTCCTCCTGTTGCTCAAGGGCTGTTTCCCTGATGCTTCTGAAATTTCTCATGCTATGACTTAGCCAAAATTCACCTGCCTGCCAAAAGCTCATCAAAAGTAGTTGTCTCCTCCCATAACCTGGTCTTGCTACAACACTATTAAAACTCGGACCTTTGTTGTAGCCCCTGCCATTTTCTACCTGGAAAAGGCAACCCTCTGATGCATGATTGACTCCACTGCTTAATAAAAGGCATTGTTGATCCGGTGCAGGCTACTGTCGTTTCAGTCATTTTTGTTTACATTTTGGTTCTCTCCTGGGGAATGGGAGTAGGTGACCCTTCCCTGTACTAATGAACCTCCTCCCTAACCTCCTCCCGGTTAAACAGCCGGGCTGATGAGACCTAGGAAGTGATGGCACCCCCATGGTTCTCTGAGGTCAGGGAAGCCCCCATCTGGCTGATTTCCCAGACTGACTACCCTCACTTTCCCTCCTACTCTGTAGAAGGAGCCCCTTCATGCCCTCTGCAGTTCACTTTGACTAAAAGGCAGCCAGTATGTGACCCCAAACTAACCCCACCTTTTCTTTTCTTTTCTTTTTTAGGTGTCAGACACAATTCTAGATGTGTCATGTAAATTAACATTTAATTATTACAGCTATGAAATTTAGTAGTCATTATTCATATCCCTGTTTTATTTATTTTATTTTTTAATTTATTCTACTTAGGTATACATAACAGAATGCATTTTGATTCACTGTACACAGATGGAGCACAACTTTTCATTTCTCTGGTTGTACGTGATGTAGAATCACATCATATATGCAGTCATACATGAAGCTAGGGCTATGATGTCCATCTCACTGCACCATCTTTACTGTCCCCCTGTCCCCTCTCCCTTCTCTTCCCTTCCCTTTGACCAAAGTTCCTCCATTCTTCCCATGTCCTCTCCTCCATTATGGATCAGCATCCACTTATCAGAGAGAACATTTGGCATTTGATTTTGGGGATTGGCTTACTTCACTTAGCATGATGTTCTCCAACTCCATCCATTTACCTGCAAATGCCATAATTTTATTCTTTTATTGCTGAGTAATATTCTATTGTGTATATATACCAGTTTTTTTATCCATTCATCTACTGAAGGGCATCTAGATTGGTTCCACAGTTTAGCTACTGTGAATTGAGCTGCTATAAACGTTGAAGTGGCTGCATCACTGTAGTATGCTGTTTTTAAGTCTTCTGGGTATAGACCAAGGAGTGGGACAGCTGGGTCAAATGGTGGTTCCATTCCAAGTTTTCTAAGGAATCTCCATACTGCTTTCCAGATTGGTTGTACCAATTTGCAGTCCCACCAGCAATGTACGAGCATGCCTTTTCCCCCACAACCTCACCAATACTTATTGTTTGTATTCTTGATAATTGCCATTCTGACTGGCAAGAGATGAAATCTTAGAGCAGTTTTGATTTGCATTTCTCTAATAGCTAGAGATGTTGAACGTTTTTCATATGTCTGTTGATCAATTATATATCTTCTTCTGAGAAGTGTCTGTTTAGCTCCTTAGCCCATTTATTGATTGGGTTGTTTTTTTTTTTTTTTTTTTTTTTGGTATTAAGTCTTTTGAGTTCTTTATATATCCTGGAGATCAGTGCTCTATCAGATGTGTGTAGGGCAAAAATTTGTTCCCAGAATGCAGGCTCTCTGTTCACTTCATTGATGGTTTCTTTTGCTGAGAAGAAGCTTTTTAGTTTGAATCCATCCCATTTATTGATTCTTCAGTTTACTTCTTGTGCTATAGGAGTCTTGTTAAGGAAGTGAGGTCCTAATCCAACATGAAGATTTGGGCCCACTTTTTCTTCTATTAGGCGTAGAGTCTCAGGTCTAATTCCCAGGTCCTTGATCCACTTTGAGTTGAATTTTGTGCATGGTGAGAGATAGGGGTTTAGTTTCATTTTGCTGCATATGGATTCCCAGTTTTGCCAGCACCATTTGTTGAAGAGGCTATCTTGTCTCCAATGTATGTGTTTGGCACCTTTGTCTAGTATGAGATAACTGTATTTAAGTGGGTTTGTCTCTGTGTCTTCTGTTCTGTACCATTGGTCTACATGTCTATTTTGGTGTCAGTACCATGCTGTTTTCTTACTATAGCTTTATAGTATAGTTTAAGATCTTTTTTAAAAAATATTTCTTTTAGTTGTACATGGACACAATGTCTTTATTTTACTGCTTTGTACGTGGTGCTGAGGATCGAACCCAGGGCCTCACGCATGCGAGGTAAGCGCTCTACCACTGAGCCACAATCCCAGCCCTGATAGTTTAAGATCTTAACCCCATCTTTGGGCTAGGTTTTTACTGCCTTATTGCTTCATGACGAAGGGAGGATCTGTTTATTGGTGTTGGAGGCATCCTCCTTCTAACTCTCTCCTCTCTAATCGCTCCCTTCCCTTACACTAAGACCTCCAGATCAGAGATCACTTTTTGCCATTTTGTTCCTGCATGCAACACCAGCCTTCTCACTCTTCGGAGAGGTAAGATCCCTTCTGGTCTCTTGCAGAAGGCGCCCTGCCTGAGACCTCTATCTCTGGCTTGTCTAGACCCTGGGGGTAACCACCATTACGATTGTAGGGGGGATGCCCTCTCGTTCTTTGGTGGAACTCTTTTGGGGACGTGCGATATAGGGGGATGCCCTGACATAGACTGCCACCCAGTTAAACGTCTCCAACATGGGAGCCACCTAATTCATTCCACAGGACTCCTCCTTAGGTTGTCTCATAAAAATTTTAAGACCCTCCACTTCCAAATCGACCTTTAAACTAAATGCCTTGGGCTGGGACTATGTGGCTCAGTCGTAGAGCACTTGCCTCGCATGTGTGAGGCACTGGGTTGGATCCTCAGCACCACATATAAATAAAGATCCATCAACAACTAAAAATTTTTAAAAAATATATATTGTTTAAAACAAAAACAAAACCTAAATGCCTCATTAGACTTAGTACTCAGATCTGGTCACAGTACAAATCAGACAATCTAAATTGATGGCCCAAGTTCTGGACCTTTGATCAAAAAATTCTCCATAATTTGGACAATTTCCTCCAACAAAATGGCAAATGGTCTAAGGTTCCCTACCTTCAAGGGTTCCTCTATCTTCGCTCAAAACCCTCACTGTGCCAGCCCTGCTCTGAACTAGAGCTTATTCTTGCTGACTCAACTCTTTTCCTCCTTCCTCCCCCGAAATAGCAGATGAACTCCCTTCTTACAGACCCCAGGGCCACTCTACACCCTCATCCAATCCTCCTCCTCAAGCCACCTTGGCCCTTTTGTCTAACACCCCTATCCAAACCCCACACCCATGTTCTCTTTCTCCCTTACCGTCACCTCCTCTTACACGATCTAAAACTCTTCTTCCAAAGCATGTTTCTCCTTAAGGATGTGGTGGAGGCTGAAAAGATGGTCTGAGTCCATGTTCCCATTTCTACGACAAACATGTCCCAAATTGAGGACAGACTAGGCCCATTTTCTAAAAATCCTACTAAGTTTAGAAAAGAGTTCATATGTCTGACTCAGTACCACCTTACTTGGGCAGATGTTTATTGTATTCTCACTTCTATCCTGACCCCCGATGAACATGCCCATATTTGGCAGGCAGCTAGAGAACAGGCTGACCTCCTCCATACCCAAAACCCCCATTATCAATCCCATAGCAAATACTGCCCTCCGTATGGCTGAACCTAATTGGACATACCAACTCCAATACCTTGGGGTCACAAAACTCCAACACATAATTACCTATCTGCCTCCTTGAGGGCATGATAAAAAAAATTCTTATACCCTGGTTAGTTATAAGATCAGGGAAATCATGCAAGGCCCTAATGAAAATCCTGCCTTGTTTTTGGCCCAACTTACTGAAGTTATTACATACCACCTAGACCTCAATACTACTGCTAGTACTCTCTTTCTCCATGTCCAATTTATTGGTGGATCTGTACCTGATATCCATAAAAAACTCAGACAGCTAGAAAAGGATCCCAAGACTCCTCAACAGCTATTTGTGGATACTGCTTTCAAAGTCTTTAACAATTGGGAAGATGAGGCCCAAAAGGAGAGAGAAAAACATCTTAAAGCTAAATATCAACTCCTGGCCTCAACCATCCATAACCTCAGAAAGGTCCCTGCTGCTTGTGGCCTCTCCAGATCCTTCAACCTACGTACCGAACCCTGCTTCCAATGTAGGCATACAGGACACTGGGCAAAAGCCTGCCCTAATCCAAGGACCCCCACCAAGCCCTGTCCCAACTGGAAAATGGGGACACTGGAAGATGGACTGTCCCCAGGGAAGGACACCCCTCCCTGTTGGGAGCCATCTATGAGCCGTGTGTGAACTGAGCAATGTTTGAGCCATTAGGCAGGGAAGCTACTTCTTTGGGAACTCCTGGGTGGAATCCCCTGTTGGAGAATGCTCAAATCATGCTGGCACCCTGACCTAGCTCACAGCTCCAAGTTCAAAAACAGCCTCCCAGAGATGGACGTAACCTGCCAAATGCCAAATAACCTGCCACACTGAGAAGCAAACACCAAAACAAAACTCCTCCCACATTGAAACATTATACCTACTGATAGCTTTTGATCTGTACCACTATAAATAAAGCAAGCTTGGGCTTTTTTTTTTTTTTTAAACATGGTGTTATTTTTAAAATACCTTTATTTTGTTTATTTATTTACATGTGGTGCTGGGGATCAAACCCAGTGCCTCACACATGGTAGGCAAGCACTCTGCCACTGAGCTACAACCCCAGCCCTCAGGCATTTTCTTGGTAGAAGCCAGACCCCTCTTGTCAGCTCAACAGATCATGCCTTTGCTTTGAAAATATTCTTGTCTTTTTGTCTTTATTTTCTGATATATTACTTTCATAGCTTTTATTTTGCAGCCAGCCCACCCCTCCGATGGGTACCCATTCCCTCGCCCACACGGGATGTGAAAAAGACCTCCCCTTGGTACAATCCGTTTTGAAACCCTATACATTGAGTTACTGGAATGAGGGGGCTGGGATTCCATTGACGCTATCACTTCAGTGATACATCCGAGGACCCCTGGGTTACAGGGATGGTGAAGAGCCAAGCGGTTTCTTTTGTGTTCAATACTGGGGTGAGTCTTTCCCTTCTGGCAAAATGGCACGGACCCACTTTCAAAGCAAATACCTCCATTATGGGAGTCTCCAGAACCCCTATATATCCATTAAAGACACCTCCCCTTTTTTGTACATTTGGATCCCTCTCACTATCCCACTCCTTCATCATCATGCCAAATTGCCCTGTCCCCCTACTGGGCTAAGATCTCCTTTATAAACTGAAGGCTTCCATCTCCATTCCCCACTTACAATCCACCACCATTTTTAAAATACACTTCAGCCCGGACCTAGTCCTCGTGCTCCCTACACCTCCTGATCATCCCTTAGTAGCTGGAATCAATCCCACTGTCCAGGACACCTCCCAACCCAACATTGCTAAGCACCATTCCCCTATTCAAATCCAACTAAAAAGACCCCTCACTATGTGACCCTCTTTCAATATCTTCTAACTTCCCCAACTTTCACAGGTTTGAAGTCCATTATCTACTGTTTATTACAGGCTCATCTCACACCAACCACTCCCCTCACAACTCCCATATCCTCGGGATCAAAAAACCCAATGGCCAATTCCAGCTAGTACAGAACCTCAGAAAAATCAATGAGGCTATTATCCACCTACTACCCAACCCCTACAGCCTTTTATCTCCTATCCCCCCACCTCCACCACCCATTTTTCAGTGCTAGACCTGAACGATGCCTTCTTTACTATTCTCCTCCATACTGTCTCACGTCCACTTTTTGCCTTTACCTAGACTGACCCAGACACTAATTCCTCTTAGCAGCTCACCTGGACTGTTCTTCTACCAGGCTTCTGAGATAGCCCACACTACTTTGACCAGGCTCTCCAACACAACTTGGCCACTCTGAATTTATCCCCCAGCCATCTCAAACAGTATGTAGATGATCTCTTGTTCTGTAGCTCCTCAACAGAACTCTCTAAACACCACACTACAATCCTTCTAAACTCCCTGGTTTCCTGGGGGTACAAGGTCTCTCAATCCAAAGCCCAGCTCTGTTCCCCTCAGGTGCAATGTTTAGGCATCCTTTTAACCCCCACCACCTGTACCATACCCCCAGAAGACTTCAGGCTCTAAAGGATATTCTTTTACCTTCCTCTAAAAGAGAGATGCTAAACTGACCCGCTTCAGATTTATAGTATCTCCAACAACTTTCTCAATCTTGCACCACCTGTCTCAAGGCTAATCCCAACTCCAATGTGAGACCACCCCATTTCCCACACACCAAGCTGGGGGAGCCCTTCCTGCCATGGACTGGCAACATGACTTCACCCAAATGCCTATAAGAAAAATAAGTATCTCCTAGTCTTGGTAGACACCTTTACTGGATGTTTCAAGGCCTTTTCAACTACCAATAAAAAGGCTTCTACAGTTGCAACCCTACTTTCCCAAGAAATAATTCTATGCTTTGGTTTACCTGCCTCCCTCCAGTCTGAAAATAGCCCCAAATTCATCTTCTCTATTACCCAAAAATTAGCTAAATTTTTGCATATAAAATGGCACTTCCATATTCCCTATCAGCCAAAGTCTTCAGGAAAAGTTGAAAGGACAAATAGGACCTTTAAGACTTAACCAAACTTTCTATAGAAACCACTTGGATTGGATTAAGCTCCTCCCTTTGGCCCTTCTAGACTCCAAGCTCTCCCCAAGAAGCCTCTCAAGATTAACCCATTTGAACTCCTTTATAAACAATCCCTTGTCCCACCCACCATTCAACCTTAATCACCACGCATTCCTCCTAATGTCCTGAATCCCCTCCTAACCCACCTCACAGCTACCTTCTGAAAATATGTCCACTCCCATCTTCCCCAGCTGCAATCAATCTCCAGGAGCCCCTCCTCCTGTTTCTATAGAGGACCTGGTATACCTTTCTCCCCCACAACCTACAGCTCCCTTACAAGAAAAATGGAAGGGCCCCTTTAGGATTATTCTGATCATCCCAACTGCAGACAAATTAGAAAACCACCCCTCTTGGGTCCACTTAAGCAACTTAAAGCTCGTTCTTGCTAATGCCTCTTATCAATCTATTCCCATAGGCCCCACCTGACTATGCATTTCCTGCCTTCCAATTATTTCCAAGAAAGGAGCTGATTCTTCTACCTAGATGCTACTTTCACAGACATCTTTCCACACTTTTAAAACAATTCTCAAAGACAAATTATATTACCATATTTAGTACCCCTTCATCTTTGCCCTTTCCAAACACTTGACCTCATCTGGGAACTCTGGCTTTAGGGAACATTCCTTGATCTGACTCCCACTCAAATCTCCTTTTCCTCCTTGTGCTTTCTATATATCTTTGACTTTAAAACAGCTCCACACCAGACATCGGGAAAATCTACATGCCAAAAGCAATATGACCAAGGCCTGACTCTTCCTGATAGTGATCTTACTTAAACTCACAAGCTAGGAGATCCACCATGCACCCATTGCATTTCTAAATGAGGAAACATGGAAACTTTCACTGCTTATACTTATCAACATGGCAACTGCTATGCAGGCAGATACACCCCCACCCTCTACTCTCATGAAAACAAATGATACTGGATGGACCAGACCAAAGGAAACAATGCCAGGTTTACATGCAAGGGCCGTACAGGGCAATGGGTATGCTGGACTTATCGCACCCACTTCGGTATGTCCAATGGGGGTGGGGTCCAATATCAGGCCTCAGGAACCATTCTCAGAACCCAAATTCTACAGATAATGCAGAAACATTTCTATCCTACCTGAAATCCCTTGCACCTCCCTGATCCTATGAGGCCACATACTTTGAATCCCCAAATTAACACACTCATCAACTTAACTGATCAACTTCTAAATCTCACCAACCCACACTTAGCCCAAGATTGCTGGCTCTGTTTGGAGCCTGGTCCCCTTCCATACTTTGCCAGCCCTATAAACATGCCTGGACTAAGCTATCATGTGACGAATTCCTCAACACTAGGCCAAAACTCAATGGGGTCCACCCAATGTATTAAAACAAAATCTAGTCACCTTCAAGAAGCCAAATGCAACAATATTCAATAGCTCAATCCAACCTCCATGCCTTGGTGTCCCCTGCAATCCCATAACTTCCCTTCTATGTGGGACCCACATTTACCCTTGCCCGCCAGGAAACTGAGCCAGTACTTTAGTGTTACTTACCCCTCAAACTGATATTCTACCTAACAACCGAAGCCTACCTATCCTAGTAACAGGACACATCAGACATAAGAGAGCCCTCCAAATTATTCCCTTACTTGTAGGACTAGGCATATCTACCGGGATTGGCACAACAGCAGGTCTGGGAACTTCATTTCATTATCATAAAAAGCTATCAGAACAGGTTACTGAAGACATCCAACAGATCACCAACTCAGTACTGACCCTATAACATCAACTGTACTCTTTCGCATCTGTCCTGCAAAATTGGCAGGGCCTTAATCTCCTCACAGTTGAAGGTGGTGGCCTTTGTCTCTTCCTCTGGGAAGAATGCTATTTGTATGTAACCCAATCAGGATTGGTAAGAAATAAGGTTAAGCAGCTCCAGGACAGCCTGGAACAATGGAGGTGAGAACTGGCTGATGGCTGGTGGTCCTGGGGGGTCTGGAACGGTGGACTTCCTGGTTACTCCTCTTTACATCTCCTTTAATATTCATCTTCCTTATAATAACCTTTCTTCCCTGTATTTTTTAAAAAATTTTTTTTAGTGGTAGATGGACACACAATATCTTTATTTATTTATTTTTATGTGGTGCTGAGGATCGAACCCAGTGCCTCACGCACGTGAGGCAAGCGCTCTACCGCTAAGCCACAATCCCAGCCCTCTTCCCCGTATTCTTAATTCATACAGAGACAACTTTTTAGTAAAGTGATGCGTTTGGCTCAAACTGCTTCCCAGGAACATGTCAAAGTCATTTTCCTCCTGCATTCCTGACTGAATTTCCTGACACCACCATGGGAAAAGATTGCCTGCCACGATCCTGAAACTTCTTCCATATACACCCACTTCACTCCCAACCACCAGTTTCAGTAACCTCTTCAAGGGTTCTGAAAGGGGACCCCCCCCACACACACACTGTGCCCCTTCACTGCAGGAAGCAGCCAGATGTGATATCAACACCTCTAGTTCATCGTCCCCCACCATATTCTAGGCCGAAAATGCGCCCCTCCTGACTGACTCTGCTGCTTAATAAAAAGCAATGCTGATCCATTGAGGTCTGCTCCTGCTTTGGTCATTTTTGCTTACAAGGTAAAGCGGCTTCTCTTTGCAGGATCCACATATCCAGGTCAACTGCTATGGGTTCACTTACCACAATGGAGGAGTGGTTTACACGGCGCCTCACCTGCAGCCCGCATTCTGCAGGCATGTAGGGAGGTTGGGCACGCTGGGTTGCCCAGGGTTTCGGATCATTGGTGGACGTGCAACAGTGTCCCCTTTATGCTCTGAATATAACCTTTGCTGCTCTGCCACTGCAACTTATTTTAAAAAATGGACACGTTTCTTTCTCTCTCTCTCCTGCTCCTCCCTGACCTCTCCTCCTCCTCAGTATCAGGGGAAACAGGATTTCCTTTCTTCCCCCAGCCTAGACAGAGTTGTCTGTCCTTGAGTATACACCTACCATAGGATGGGGATGGTACCAGAAAATCTCAGAAATGACTATCTCCCAAATTAACAAGTGCACTCCAACTCCAACAGAGAACACGTGGAATGCAGCCTTGGAGTCACCTTTTTAAAAAGCCCCCTGTTCCTGCTGATCAGCAGAATCACAGCCTTGGAGACAGGAGTCCCTGTGTTTCTCCCTTGCTAGCAAAGCCATCGATCTTTTTCCTTTTTCTCAAACTGTGTCCTCATTATTGGATTGGCATGGGGACAGACTGACATAGGGGCCACCTCCCACGCGCGCCTCGCTGCCCGCCGGCACGTGCCGGGCGCCGCGGGAAGGCTGGCTGCGCTGGCGCTCTCCCGGGTTCGGCCACACCAGTCCTATCCTCACAAGCGCTGGGCGCCCGGCGCCAACTTGCGCCCAGGCTGCGAACGGCGGCCTTCCCCAGCGCCCACCGCGGCCGGAGTTCAAAGTCACGGTCGCTCTCCTTTCGCTTCTTCAGGCCGCAGTCGGAGCGCGGACACCACTTCCCCTGGCGGCCTCGCGCCGGGGAGAGGCCGTGAGGGACCACCGGAGGAGGCTGTCTCTCGAGCGGTCGCTCCGCGCAGCAGGCTGAGGAGAGAGCGCACCAAACTTCCCCAAGCGGAGGAGAAGGCTCGGCCACCTCACGTCGCCACCAGACCCCCACCCCCAGCCCGCGCCCCCCGCTCGGCGGCCCCGCGCCCTCAGCGCCCGCCCCCGCCCCCACCCGGGGCTTCGCGGAGGCGCCCGGCTGGGAGGCCGCTTTCCTCACAGACCTGCCGAGCCGGCCGCGCGCACCCGCAGCCGACACTTACTCGCCACTCAACCAGCCGGCTCGTGAGACGGGCTAGGCGGCCTCCGCACCGCTACGTTCAGTCACCTCGAGCGGCCGCCGACAGCTCTGTCGCCGCCGCCGAGGCCGCCGCTGCGCTCCTTCCGGCCCCTACGCGGCGTCACCTCGCGCCTGCGCACAGCGCCCCCTCCCGACTAGCGACAGGAAGAACCATAGAGGCAAGCCGGGTGCCGGGGAGGAGGGACCCGGGGAGCGAGACCATAGAGAGGGCTGCCTAGCCGCGCCTTCATCCCTTTCATTGCTGCGGAGACTTGACTCCCCCATCAGGCGGGAGGACGAAAGGGACGGAGACCCTCGAGCCCACGAGGGGTCTCTATCTCCTTAGAGTTAAAAAGGGTAGGGGACAGGTGGCCGTAGAAATTGACTAGCTGTTCACATATTTGAACCCCGAACCTACACTCGCTTTGCCTTTGTACCCATATCCTAAGGGTATCCTGTGTGCCAGGCCCTGTTCTAGGAATTGGGGATAATGCAGTAAATAGGGTCCCTGTTCTGAGGCTGGGGTTATGGCGCAGTGGTAGCGTGCTCGACTAGCACGTGTGAGGCACTGGGTTCCATCCTCAGCACCAAGTAAGAACAAAATAAATATATTCTGTCCACCTACAACTAAAAAGTAAATATTTTTTAAAAAGGTCCCTTTTCTCACAAAGCTTATGTTTTAATTGGTAAGTTAATAATCAACTAAAATCTTGGCTCAGGCAGGATGTGTTCAGGGAAAAATAAAACTAGGGGAAAAAAATAAAGCCAAGAAAGGGATAGAAAGTGGTCAGGGGAAGCATTTCCTGGAGAGAGGACATTGGAGCAGAAAACTCAATGAAACGAGGGAGCCAGTGACCTTTGGAGGAACACTTAACCAGAGGGGACAGAAAGGCAAAGGCCTTGACTTGGGAATATGACCGGTAGGTTGGAAATTGAGCAAGAATGCTAATATGAGGGCAGTGCAGTGAATGGGTGGTGGTGGTGGTGTAGAGGATTGGGTTGGTGAGGTAGTAGCCACCCAGTCATAAAATGTCTTATGGATTTTATTCTAAGTGTAGTGGGAGGCTACTAGAAGGTTGGAAGAAGGGTTCTGAGTTAATCATATTGTTTTCCAAAGATCATTTTGGTTGCTATTTGAAAAGGTACACATGAGAGTAGAAGCTTTATGGAGGAGCTGGAACAGGGGCAGGAAAGCCAATTAAGAAGCTACTGGATCAGTCTAAGTGTAGAAGTCTCTGTGACTTGGACCAGTATGAAGAGATGGTGAGATAAGGTCAGATTAGGGATTTTTTTCAAAAAAGTAAAGTAGAGAGGATTTTTGATGGAGCAGAGGTAAGGATGAGAGAGAAAGGAATCTAAGATGATCACATGGATGGTTTTTGGTTTATGCAAGTGGGTGAATGGTGGTTCCACTCACAATGATGTGTAAAAATGTGGGAGAAACATATTTTGTTCAGGATAGGTTAAAGTGAGCATGTTTTGGACACACTAATTGCCAAGTAGACCTTCAAGTAGGCAATTAAATATAGTTAGAGGCCAGGGATTTTAATTGGGGTAAAAATACTGCATGTTCTCACATAAATATAGAAGCTAAAATAATTGGTCTCCCAGACACAGAGAGCAGAATAGTGGTTGCCAGAGGCTGGGAAAGGTGAGGGGATGTGAAAGATGGAGAGAAGATGGTTAACAGGTAGAGGGTTGTGGCTAAAAAAGAGAAATAACTTATAATATTCTATAGCACATTCAGGTAACTATGGTTTACAACAACTGTGTATTTCAAAATAGCTAGTAGAAAGGATTTTGAATATTTCCAACACAAAAACTGATAATGTCTGAGGGAATGGATATATAAATGACCTTGATTTGATCATTACATGTATACATATATTGAAATGTCACATTGCACCCTAAAAAATACATATATATGCGTGTATGTATATATACTCATGATGTGTCAATTAAGAAATTTTAAAATATTTTAATGAATTGGGTGTCACTGACATATAGATAATATATAAAGCTATGTGACTGGTTCTGTTTATACCTAGGAAATGAATGTAGACACAGGCAGCTGAGGGTTGAACCCAGGCTCTGGGAGGGGGATGCTGAGAAAGAGGAGAAGAACAAAAGAGTAGTGGTGTTCTAGAAGCTGGTGGCAGCGTTCCACGGAGAATGAAGTGAGTGGTAGTGCTAAATGCTACTCAGAGACTTAGAACCATGGAATTGGACCTCAGTGAAGCAAGGAGGAACCTTAGCTGAGAGGAAAGTCAGGGAGAGTGTTTTGGAATTTTGGGGCAAGAGAGTGGAGGGTGAAATGACTAACCGAATGTAGTCCACATGCTGAGCCTGGAGTTTTGTGATCATAAATTTAACATGAGGCTAGGCAATAAGGGCAGGGTCTTTCTCCAACCATCTGCTCAAATGCAAAGGAAGGGATCTGGAGAGACAGAAGGCAGGCAGAGAAGGAAGCTTGCAATTGAAATTTTGGAGAGGGTGCAGATGTTGGTAATGATGGAGTGTAGGGTGTGGTTATCAGCAGGTGACTATGAGCAGACCCGTTGTTTGGGGCCTCTGGTGGATATGCCAGATTGGGAAGAGGAGAAGTCCAGATCACCGAAGGGAGAGACCAAAAAACTAAGAGGCCTGGGTGTGGATGGATCATTTAAGAAGATGTTAACTTATCAAGAAAAATGTTAAAGATGGATGCAGAGTGGGCAACAAGACAGGTTATAAAAATCTTCTGTGACTGTAAGAGAGTGACCATGCCTTAGTCCATTTTCTGTTACTATGACAGAATATCACAGGCTGGGTAATTTGTAAAGAATAGAGTTTGTTTGGCTCACAGTTCTGAAATCCAAAAACATGGTTCTAGCACATGCTTGGTATCTGGTGTGGGCCTTGTTACTATATCATTACATGGTGGAGGGCATTGCCTGGTCAGATAGAGCCAGTGCACTAACTTGAGTCTTTCTTCTTCTTCTTATAGAGCCATTAATGCTATCAGGGAATCCCCAGGCTCCCACTCTGATGACCTTATCTAACCCTAATTTTCTTCCAAATACCATTAATATGGGAATTCAGGGATGAAGTCTTTGATACATGAACTTCTGGAGAACACATTTAAACCATAGCAGAACAGATAGATGCATGAGAAGGAAGGTGGTAGAGTTTGATGGTAAATGCTTTCCAGGATTAAGGTAATTATCATTATTGTTATTTTTGTTTTGCATTGTTTTAAGTAAAGTGGGAGGAACATAGTTTTTAAATAAAGTGGGAAGTGCATAGTCTAGATGCAGCAATGTCCCTCCAGGACATGGTATGCTTACACAGAAGAGAAAATGACCACTAGGGAGAGGTACAGGAAGTTATGCCCTGAGAGTGATAGCCATGTTTCAGTGAAGAAATTACATCTGTTAGAGAAGAGGAACAGATGTGAGGATTTTTTAAAAAAAGTTGAATTTATAATTTTTCAAAAACATGCATGTTTAAAGAGAATAATCTAGTTGTATCATGAACTGGAAGGTGATTTATTAATTCCCTTTCATTTTGGGTTGCTCATGTCCTCCAGGATCCAATGAAGCTGTGCTGTTCTTGTCATGGAGGAAATCAGTACTGAACTCAGGTGAGATGCTATTGTGAGCAGGTGTTTTGAGTACCAGATATCCTCTACCACCTTGGTGCTACCCACACCTGGGCATAAT
Organism: Geosciurus inauris; assembly: GCA_004024805.1. NCBI lineage: Eukaryota > Metazoa > Chordata > Mammalia > Rodentia > Sciuridae > Geosciurus > Geosciurus inauris. The sequence continues at coordinate 49,287 of PVHX01008849.1, forward strand.
ATAGACATATTGTGGGGGAAAGAAGCAGGGTGTAGAGGTCACTTAATGGCCTGGGATTTAGGTTCTGATTCCTTCATGTATTGGGAGCTCAAGAAAAGAGGTTAAATTGAATCCTAGGGAATTAAGAGAGTTGTATTGCTCTGTGCTCAGGAATTTGTGCACTGAAATTCACCCAGAGCAGGTAGTGGAAGCACACAGGGACCAAGAGGTGAATGCTGAGTCCTGAGATTTGAGGGCCAGAAAGTGTTTTAGGGATTAGGTGGGCTTGATGGACAAGCGACGTGTTCAAGTCACACAGGAGATCAGACTGGCCCTGCTCCACCTTATGTAGATGCCACAGGTGAGTCCACACCCTCCATCTCATAAGAGCAAAGCACCAGAGCCCAAAGGGGCCAGGCTTTCCCAAACTTGATGCATTTGAGCAGGACCCCAGCAATTTTGGTATATTATTAGTAATTATATGTATTATTACTAATATTGTTACATTAGTACTGTTGTTGCCTAGACTGGCTTGTTTTTCATTAAAATACATTTATTTCCAAAGGAAACTTATCCCCCTTCCAAAAGAAGAAAACAAGTCCAGCTTTCCCTAAGCAGAAAGTAACCATATCAATATTCAGTGAAAGAAAAGCTACTGAATTTAGAAAAAAATTATAATTAGCCCTTATTTCCAAATATGTCAAGTGCTTTTTTTTTGGCACCAGGAACTGAACTCAGGGGCACTCGACCACTGAGCCACATCCCCAGCCCTGTTTTGTTTTATGTAGAGACAGGGTCTCACTGAGTAGCTTAGTGCCTCGCTATTGCTGAAGTGGGCTTTGAACTCACCATTCTCCTGTCTCAGCCTCCCAAAGTGCTGAGATTACAGGTGTATGGCATCATGCCTGGCTGTCAAGTGCTTTTAAAGTAAGCAGATCCCTTCATAGCCATCCTTTTACCTCAGCTGCTGGGATTACAGGTGTCTGACACTTTGCCCAGGGGGAATAAGCTTTGTGGGAAGAGTGAAATAGTCTGTGATTAGTCAGAATCAAAGGGATATTTCTTCCATGTTGTTTAGCTTAAGGTAAAGATGAAGTTCTATGTCAACAAGGTCTTTTGTTTATATTAATGTTAACTAGCACCAAAAACCAGAAAGGACCAATGATATCTAACTTACAGATTAACCTATTGTTGACAAGTGATGTCTTGCTGTGTTCCTGGTTTGAAGCATGGAAATGCCACCCATGAAAATTCTTATCGTCTGGCTATAATTCCATAGTTACAGCAGAAGGCATGGAGCACCCCTGAGCTTGCCGGAGACTGGTGGCTGTCATTTACACACCTGGATGAGTTATTATGGTGCAATTTGATTTCATTCTCTAATGACACTTAGATTAATGTGCATCCAACCTAAAAAATCACAGTAATGGGGAACTAACATTATTCCCAATTTGTACATTGTTGTTCTGTTCCCAAGAGCTATGAGTATTGCTATCAGCTTTATCTAGATGAAGCTCTGCTGGTCTTGTCATGGAGGAAATTATTCCCGAATTCAGGCTGCTTTCAGAAGCAGCAATTTCCTGATATTCTAGCCTATTATTTGTAAAAGAAGGGGGAAAAAAGCAATGTTATTGAGGTATAATTTATATACAGTACATGGCCCCTAGATTAAGTGTACCTTTCTATTAGTTTTGACAAAGTTATAAACCTATGTAATCACCACCATAATCAAGATGGAGATTATATCCATCATCCCAAAATATTCCCTGTTGTCCTTCCTAGTCCCCGTACCATGTCCATCCTCAGTGCTGGGAAACCACTACCTGCTTTCTGTCACTTTGGAGTAGAACTGCTTTTTCTGTAGCTTAAGTTCTTAGTAGTGTATATATTTTCTCTCAGTCTCTGTTTTGTTTGTTTGTTCATTTTGTTTGTTTTTGTTTTGCAGTGCTGGGGATGGAATCCAGGGCCTCATGCATACTAGGCAAGTGCTCTACCACTGAGCTACACCCCTAACCTTTTTATTTTCTTGCCTTTTTGTTTTCTCAATGGTGTCTTTTGAAGAGCAGAGGTTTTTTTAAAAAAAAATTTTTTAAGTTGTAGATGGACACAATATCTTTATTTATTTATTTATTTTTATGTGGTGCTGAGGATCGAACCCAGTGCCTTACGTATGTGAGGCAAGCACTCTACCACTGAGCTACTATCCCAGCCCGAGCAGAGGTTTTTCATTTTGATGTGTATGTAGGTTTAAATTTCCATTTGATATTAAACATTTTCTTATTTCTTTTGTGACCTTGGTTGATCCAATAATTCTTTAGAATGTGTTTTGTTCTTAATTTTCTTATTATTTGGAGGGTTTTCTAGAGTGCTTTTTCTTATTGATTTCTAATTTAATTCCTTTGTGGCTAGAGAACATACTCTGTCTGCTGTCACCTTGAGAAAATTAGGGGGACTTGTTATGTAGCCAAGCATATGGTCTTATTTTAGTGAATTCTTCATGTACATTTAGAAAGAACATGTATTCTGCTATTCTTCAATGAGTATTTTATACCCATCAGCCGAGTCCAACCTTCTACATTCTTACTGATTTTCTGTTCCCTTGTTCTGGCAATTAGTGAGGAGTCTCGAAGTCTCCAACTGTGATTGTAGATTTGTCAATGTGCACATAGCTGGGCCTTGCATTTTCATCAAATCCCACAATCTCTGTCATTTAATTAAAATGTTTAGATAATTTGGATTTAATATAATTATTGATATGGTTGGGTCTAAGCCTACTATCATTTGTTTTCTATTTGACCTTTCTATTCTTTGTACCTTCTCTGCTCTTTTCCTGCCTTCCTTGGATTTAATTAAATTTGAGATTTCCATTTTATCTCTACTATTGGCTTATTAACTATTACTCTTTGTATTAATATTTGAATGAGTTCACTAGGGTTTGTAACACAAAGCTGTTCCTTATTACAACTCATCTTCAAAGTTATACTAATTTATGTATAAGCTGAGACCTTTACAAGAATATACTTCTACCCCCCGCCCATCTTTTTGTGTGCTTTGACTTTCACATGTAATATAAACTCCACAACTCTGGTATTTCCAGAATCAATGTCCTGTACCTTTCAGCTGCCTCAGCCTCCCTGAATGCTAATCTCTGTCTGCTTCACTCAATAAGATTTCTGGGCCCTGATTAGGTTTTCCCTCTTTGTGTCTCTAGTCCGGAAATTGCTTCCAGGCAGGAAGCTGTGGAGATGATATGCCCCATCTCATCTGTTCTCTGCTTGTCTGGCTCCAGTCTTGATCTGTGTGCTGTCCATGGTCTGAAACTGTAGTTTCATGTGTCCGTTCAGTTTTGTAGCTGCTCACTGTCGGGAGGGTGAGACTCATCCCTGCTCTTTCTCCAGCACAGGGAATGGAAGTATCAGCTCTGCTTACCTTAACCTCATACTGAGTGCTCATGTTTTTGAAATCATGGACTTTACATGGTACTTGTGGTATTTGCATTTGCATTAAAATAGACAACCATTAAAATACAGATGAGCATCAGTTAGAATGATCTTGCTCAACACCAGTGGTAAATATACTTGCTTTGGAAAACCCTGTGCAGATCCAATCTCAAAGTGTTACTTACAAGTGGGCAGAAAACAGAGGGCAAGCAGTATGCCATGGTCACACAGCTGTCAATATCAGATTCTGGTCTAAAACCCAGGAGGTTTTACAATTTCCGGTCCCCAGTTTCTATTGTACTCACTCATCACTTTTTCTTCTGCCTTTTCCATATATCTGCCATGTCTTGAATATGGTTTAAGTGTGTCTCCACAAAGTTTTATGTGTTGGGAGCTTGGTCCCCAGGGTCACGTTATGGACAGGTGGTGGGCCCTTGAATAAGTGGGGCTAGTAGTCCTTAGATTATTTGGAGGCATGCCTTGGAAGAGATTAAGAAATTTCTCCTTGGACCCTGGTTAGTTCTGAGAGAGGGTTATTATAAAAATATGAATCTGGCCCCATCCAGTTTCTCTAGTTTTCTGTTTGGCGGTGTGATTTCTTCCTCTCATATGTGTTCCTGCCATTGCCATCTGCCATGAGGTGATGTAGCCAAGAAGGGGTCCCTTACAGAGCCTGTGCCATGCAGTTTGGATTTCCAGCCTCCAATGCTATGAACCAAATAAACCTCTTGTATTTATAAAGTTAACCTGCCTCAGATATTTCATTGTAGTGAGTGCAAAAAAGACTAATAGGACATCCAAATTTAAAAAGGAAGCTTAGGGTAGGGGAAGAATCAGATGCTTGAGTACCTACTCTTTTTTTTTTTTTTTTGTCATTGTTGTTCGTTTGCTTTGAAGGATTTTTGTTTGCTTAATACATTATTTGCTTAATGCATATACATATAATTGAGACATGAGAAAGCATGTCAACATTACTGAATCTACAAAATTTCGGGTTTGGAGAATGTGGAGAGGATTACCTGAACTTTTTTGAAAACTGGAAATTGCAATCAAAATACACTGCAAAAATCCTTATTAACACTTATAAAGAGTCTCCACAAGAATTTTTTCATGATTTTCATTAAACTAGAGAATGCCAGTGGGATAAGGGCTCCTCATATGCAAACGAGAAATAAAGGAATTCCCCTGACTGGTCCTAGTGTCTGCAAGTATTTACCCTACCTACTCACCCCCAGCTTCTTTTTCTTTTTTGGTACTAGGGATTGAACTCTGGGGCACTCGACCACTGAGCCACATCCCCAGCCCTATTTTGTATTTTATTTAGAGACGGTCTCACTGAATTGCTTAGCACCTTGCTTTTGCTGAGGCTGGCTTTGAACTCGTGATCCTCCTGCCTCAGCCTCCCAAGCAGCTGGGATTATAGGCATGCATCACTGTGCCTGGCCACTACCAGCTTCTTAATGAAGTAGGACTGCAGGTCTACACCCTCAGAACTGAAAGGATGCCACTCAGCAGGTGTCTTGCCTTCTAGCATCACCCCTCGTAGTTTCTCTATGTGCGAGGTCTGCAGCTGGGTTTTAGGAACACTACATGCTGAGTTGCAAATCTATGCTTCATGTATAAGACAATGACTGACAATGAAAAATTATCCTTTAATTATGAAGTCAATCCATTCTGTGTATTTCAAAAGGTGCAACACTTTCCTTAACTCATCAGTGAAAGAAGTTAGAAATTAATCCCTGTCATCCCTCCCCAAACCAGCAAATGGCAAACAAATTTCCTTGAAAGTCACATATAGAGTGCATCCTAGAAAGAGAAAGGACGAGATGGCTGCCACCAACTTTCATGATTATCATCAAATACTGGATCTACTCAAGGGTGGAGAAAAAAGGCAACTTTCAAAAAGGAGTATGTTATTAAATAAGGCATTTACAATACTCCTTCCTAAGAGGACCAGGTGGGGAACACATTCTCTAAACTAGTTCTAGGAAATGGAATGTGGAATCAATCTGTCCTCCACACCTAAGGGCTGACCACTTGTTAATGAATTAATGAAACAAGAATAAAAACAAACCTCACACATAGTCCCCTCTTTCCCCACAAAAAGGAGAAAGAGAAGAAGAAAGATGTCCCAGATTACTCTCTAGGTTGGAACCAGTGAACAGTTTCAACAAATTAGTCTGTCACAAAGTCATCACAAGCATGCCCTACTTTTAAACAACATCAACAACAGCAGGGTTTTTTTGAAACAACAAAATAAAACTAGTACTGATCACTTTTCTGACACTACATAAAAATAACTAGTATGGGGGGGGGCACATACCCATGGGCCTTGTCTCACACCAGTGCATGTGGGTAGGTGCAGGGCATTTGTCATTATTACAGAAACAAATTTTAGCTTTTAATCTTTAGTTTGATTTAAACTGAAGTATGATGCCGACACCAGCTGTAGAGAAAGGACTCTGGAGAGGTGTTCATAGCAGCACACACCTGCGGCTCTTCTTTGATTCTAAAGGCTTCAGGGCAGCCAATAATGCTTCATCAAATACATTCTTTAGACCTTTCTGTGTGAGTGCAGAACACTCCACATATTTGACAGCCTTTGGATCATAGGCCAGGCTCTGGAGTGATAGGCTTTTCTTTGTTCTTAGCAAGTTACTCACTAGTAGAGGGGTTGTCTCTGAGATCAATTTGGGTCCCAACAAGTGGTGGTGAGTTATTTCAGGCACCTACTTTTTTTTTTAAATATTTTTTTAGTTGTTGATAGATCTTTATTTTATTATTTATATGTGGTGCTAAAGATCGAACCCAGTGCCTCACGCATGCTAGGCAAGCGCTCTACCACTGAGCTACAGCCCCAGCCCCCACCCACTTTTCTTTTACACTTTCAAATAAGGATGAAGAGAAACCACTGAAAAACAGACTAGAAATACATCTGTTTGTGGCTAACGCAGGAGTTATAATCTGTCATAATCCTCTTGCCCTGCGGTATCACAAAGTCCAAGAGTATTGGCTCTCCACCAATCAAAACTGTGACTGCAGAGTCATCAAAAACAGTCAATATATATTCAGATGGAAATTTGTTTGTTGTGTAGAATATAAGGAGGCGTGTTTTACCAACAGTATCCTTACCTACAACAACACACTTAATTGTCCACATTGTAGAAATAGTTTTGAATCCACTTTTAAACCTCACACATAGTCCAATTCACACACAATTCACATTTGATGTTGACCTCAGCTTTTCCGCCAGTGTGTTGGCAGCACTGTGCAGGGTTTCCTGGGCTGTCCAACAGGGGCATGCACTTTTGAGGACCTACTCTTTGCCTATTTGTCATTCAGCTATAAGATCAAATGCTATTTTTGTTCTTATGGAAACTTTCTCTGACAATTTGAGCTACATCAATTCCCCCTTTGAAACTTCCCTTCATAGCAATTTACATTTTGTGATCACATATGTATTAGTGTGATTATTCACTTAATCCTCTCTTCTGCCAGTGGTACAACATATGAGGACAAGGACTGGGTCTGATTTTTTCCTTTTCCTCTTTTCTCTCTGCTATTTCCCAAATGTCTAGCACAATGCTTGGGACATGGGAGGCACGTAATAAATATCGGTTAAATAAATATAGTAAACATAACAAAGCTGCAAACCACTCAAAGAGATGCTTGTGTAAGATCTGAGAATTCCTGATTGAGCTCCAGAAGAGCAAATGAGCTGGAAATTAGGTTCTCAGACAGGTTGCAGTGTCCCTGGAGTGCAGGGTCTGGTCCTGTATCCCCCTCCAGGGGACAAGATAATGCCAACTGCTTAGTGATTTCCACTTTGGATTCGAGCCACGGCATGCTCAAGCTCCTGAGTTAGCCACCAGACTCAACAGATTTTATCAAGATTTGGAGCTTCAACCTTGCCCTGAGATCCAGCAGTTACACATGATCCCATCATACACCTAAACTCCTGAGTATTCTGGGACTCAAGGTCAGGAAGTGAAAAAAAATGTATCAAGAACTTGAGAAGTACTGGTCATGATGGTGCACACCTGTTATCCCAGCAACTCAAGAGACCGAGGCAGGAGGATCACAAGTTTGAGGCCAACCTCAACAACTTAATGAGGCTTTGTCTCAAAAATAAAATAATGAAAAGGGTTGGGGATGTAGCTCAGTGCTAGAGTAGAGCACTCCTGGGTTCAATCCCCAGAACTGAAAAGAGAGAAAGAGAGAGAGAATTAATAGAGCAATCTTTACACATATTATCAGCTAGCAGATGGAGGGGTTAAAAGTGGGGCTTGGGGCGTGATATCCTGATTGTGATTCTGGAAATTTTACTGCTCATCAGCTCCTGGTATTATGGAAGATGAAGTGGAACCTTGAAGGACAGAAGCCTCTACACTGGTACTCAATGAGCCTTGACAGGAAGATTCCCATGAGGGGAATTGGTCATTAGGATAGTGAACTGCTTTTTCAAGAGAACAAATTGTGAACCTGTGGTCCAACAGCTCTTCCTGTTTGTAAGAAGCTCTGCAGAATGGTCACCATGATCCTATTCACCTTGAGAGCCAGCAAGGGACCTCAGAGATGTTGAAATAGTTTTCTTTACACTTTTGCTTGTATTTAATGCCAGCATCTGATGTCCTGCTTTTTGTTGCTATGGGAATAATGTGCATTATCTCTGACTATAACCTTAGTGTCAAATTCTTAGTAGAGCAATGTTAGGGACTGACTTGTAATCTCAGAATGTTTGTATGTTGAACCCTTAACCCGCAGTACCTCAGATTGTGATAGTATTTAGAGACAGGGTTTATAAAGAGCTGATTAAATTGCAATGAGGTCATTAAGGTAGATCCTAATCCATTAGGACCTGTAACTTTAAAAGAAGAGAAGATGAGGACACACAGAGGGTCAACTTTGTCACAGGGAGATGTCCATCTGCAGGCCAAAGAAAGAGGCCTCGGAAGAAACTAACCCTGATGACACCTTGATCTTGGAATTGGAGCCTCCAGAACTGATAAAACAAATCTCTGTAGTTAAGCCACCCAGTTGGTGGTACTTTGTTATGGCAGTGCTAGAAAACAAATATAGGCAAGTAGCAGTGCTAATCAAGTGAAAAAATATTAAAATAGGAAAATCTTTGTTAGTAAACATTGTAGTGCATGATACCGAAAATATTAGCATCAATATATAATGTAGCATGAGATTGAGGGAACACAGAAAAAGTGGTGATTAGTCATTCCTGGGGATGGCTCTGTACAGATTGAGGCTGCCCTTGAGCAAATTCTTGAAAGATGAGCAGCATCATATCAGGTAAAGAGATTGAGCTGGGGGAACGAGGGCAGAAGGTGAAACAGCGTGGGAAGGATGCCCAAAAGCAAAGGCTTGAGGATGAGAAGGGACATGGCATGCAGAAGATCTATAAGATGCTAAAGTAAAAGCAAGGAGAAAGATGGAGGCTGGAGATAGTAAGCAAGGGAAGAGAAAAGGCTGGAACCAAATTACAGAAGGCTTTAAGCAGCAGGCCTAGAAATGTGGACTTTAAGCTGGGCGCGGTGGCTCAAGCCTGTAATCCCAGCACTTAGGGAGGCTGAGGATAATCGCAAGTTCAAAGCCAGGCTCAGCAATGGTGAGGCTCTAAGCAACTCAGTGAGACCCTGTCTCTACATAAAACACAAAATAGGGCTGGGGATGTGGCTCAGTGGTCAAGAGTTCAATCCCCAGTACCAAAAAAAAAAAAAAAAAGAAAGAAAAGAAAAGAAAAGTTTCCAGGTGCAAACTAGAAGGTGAATCTGGAAGTGCCATGGAAGGGTGAGAAGCCAGTAGAGGAATGCAGACTTCCTTAGGATAAATCCATTTAATAATAGCAGAGGTAGTTCAGGCCTTCCACTGAAGATAAAGAGAATGATCTGGATTTCACATAATAAAACAATCTCTTAAAGTCATCAAAGAGATAACAAGATAGAGTCATTGCTGGGCTGAGATCCCAAAGAGAGCAGAAATCCACAGAGGTGAGGTACATGTTCAGGGATGCTTCTGTCTGGGTGTGAAACAAGGTCACTTTGTACCCATAACAATCTCAGGAGAGAACTTGAAACTCCTTGTCCATGGCACCTTGGACTGTGCCAGTTAATATCATTTGTACAAGTCTGGTGAGACAGAATATTTGCACATAAGAAGTCAAGGGAAGCAAACTTATTACATACACATAGGTAGCTAGGGACAGTAAAAGCCTAGGATTCATGACAAGCAGTTCCCCAAGGCACAAGAAAGTTGCCAAGGGCAGATGGAGTCTTGTCTGCATGTGCGCCACTTGGACTGCAGCTGAGGGACTCCAGACAGTGCCTGACTAGGTTTTATACCCCAGGGATGATGAGCACCACAGGGCTAAAATCTTGTAGTGGACATTCTGCTCTTGGAAGGACTGGAATAGAGTCCAGGCAATTATGATCAGATGTTGCATTCTAGAACATTCTGTGATTATTCTTGAGAACCACAAGCAAGAAGGTGGTGGGCATGGAGACTAATTCAGTGCAAGATCACTGTGAGGACTGTGCTGCTTTGGGGCCACTGGCCATTTCCTAAGTGGGAGTCTGAGGGCTTTGTGTGGTTAGCAAAGGGGATGAATGTTCTAACTTGGGGAACTAGACAGATAGGGTTGCCTTTTTCATGGAGCCAGGGCACAGGTGGAGCTCCCATTTGGGAACTAAAGACCTGAGCTCCCCTGGCACATCCTGAGTTGGAGATGTTTGCCCCATGTACACTTTAGCTGTTTTTTTTTTTTTTAAATCATAGATGAATCACTAGTTTTTTAAATGATCAATGCTCTATAATAGGACAGATTGGCCAGGCATGGTGGTGCACACCTGTAATCCCAGCGGCTTAGGAGGCTGAGACAGGAGGATGGTGAGTTCAAAGCCAGCCTCAGCAAAAGGAAGGTGCTAAGCAACTCAGTGAGATCCTGTCTCTAAATAAAATACAAAATAGGGCTGGGGATATGGCTCAGTGGTTGAGTGCCCCTGAGTTCAATCCCTAGTACCCCCTAAAATTAGGACAGATTGATCAGGAAAAAAACCCCTAGGAATTTAGTTAGTTTTCCATGACATTGAGCCTTCAGAAATGACCCAAAGAAACAGGTAAACTGGTGCATTTTTATGCTTAGGTTTGATGAAGAGGAGATGGTTGTGGAGAAATGTGATCGGAGGACAAAAGGGTGTGTGATCTAATGGCAATAAACTGGGGAAATACATCCAGGCGTGTTTGCTCAGAATTTTCGTAGTGCCTCTAGGTCTTCAACACCTTTCCTCAGGTATAAGGGGGCATGCCACATAGAAAGTTTTTATGACCTGCTTTAGGGGAGAATGGAGAAAGCTGAGAGTGATATCTCTGCTTCTAGTATTTTCTCAAATGTCAAGGTGCCATGTATGGGGGTAGTGTGTCCTGAAACCACCAATGGACGCATACAACATACAATCCTTTGTGACCAGCATCTTTCACTCAACATTTTGATTTTAAATTCATCCCTTGGAGCTGCGTGTAATCATTCATTCTCATTGTTATTAAGTACTGGTCTTCAAAGTGTGGTCTGAAGATCTCTGGGGGTCCCCAAGAGTCCTTCCTGGAGTCTCTGAGGTCAAAAGTATTTTCATAATCATTCTGGCTATTTTATTTTATTTTCACTTTTCATTGTGTTGACATTTTTGCTATTAGTGCAAAGCAATGCTGGGTAACACTGCTGGTGTCTTAGCACAAATCAGGACAATATTAGCAAACTGAGTCAATGTATTTTTCCCACCATGCACTTGCAGGGTTTCATTTAATCATGTACTTCAATAGGCAGTAAAATTTATTAATTTTATTAAATCCAGATCCTCAAATGCATGTCTTCTTTTTTTTTTAAATATTTTTTAATTGTAGATGGACACAATGTCTTTTTTTTATTGCCTTGTATGTGGTGCTGAGGATCGAACCCAGGGCTTCACGCATGTGAGGCAAGCGCTCTACCGCTGAGCTACAATCCCAGCCCAAATGCATGTCTACTTATGCTGAATGCTGAGATGGGAAGTATACCCAAAACACAGTGGTGGTCTACAGGAAAAGCCCTGAGCCATGGGTAAAACTGGTCCCTATCCTTGTAGAACATAGTTCTAGAAAGAATGACTAGCTGACTGTGATAAGCTATGATAATTCAGACTTCGGTACTTTGCAGACATTTCTCAAAATTGAACAAAGTGCAACTATCACTTCAAGGGAAATAACTATGAATTTGCTTCCAATGATAACATTTGAGCTTTCAAGAGAAGATTAGAATTTGAGAAGATTTATGTCTGCCTGGTGAGCTTGACAGTTTCCCATTACTTGAAAACTTTGCTGATGAGATGGGTGGTGATAGTAACGAATGTGATTTTCTGATATTTTATGAAATGTGTCAACATTTCAAAAAGCTGCTGTGATCTTGTGATATAACAAGAAATATATATTTTGGTCTTTGGTCCTGGCCAGAGCTCCTAAAACACTTGTAATTTCCTGAGTGATATGAGTGATAGGGTTATCTTTTGTTATAAGACATTGTATGTGGTTTCTGTCTCCAGCTCTGGAAATAGCTCTGAAAAAAAATTAAGGTGAAAGAAATAACTTTTTCGTTATTCCTAACAAGTCCTTTTCAACCACACCTGACTTTATGTGAACCAGGTCACTTTTGGAAAGCCTAGGAGGATTGGGGCTGAATGCCAGGGGAACTCAACCCTGTTTTTAAGACTAGAAGTTGAGTTAATCACTAATGGTCAGAGATTTAATGAATCATGTCTAGGTAGTGACTCCTCCATTAAAAAAACAAAAAGAATAAGATTTAGAGAGTTTCTGGTTGGTGACCACGTGGAGGTGCTGAGAGGGTGGCACACTTGGAAAGGGCATAGAAGTCCTATATGTCTCTGACACCTGGCTCTTCCTAAGTTGGATCACTTTATAACGAATCAGTAAATGGAAATCAAATGGTTCTCTGAGTTCTGTGAGCCATCATAGCAGATTACAGACCCTGAAGAAGGGGGTCTTAAGAACTCCTGATTTATAACTGGGGGGTCAGAAGTACAGGAGGTCTGGACTCACAATTGTCTTTGAAGTGGGGCAATCATGTGGGGCTGAGCTGATGCTAACTCCACATATGGAACATCTGAATTGAACTGAATTGAATTGTAGGACACCTCAATCAGTGTCCCCAGAGAACTGCAGAATTACTTGTGTGTGTGTGTGTGTGTGTGTGTGTGAGAGAGAGAGAGAGAGAGAGAGAGAGAGAGAGAGAGAGAGAGAAGGAGATGGGAGACACATTTGATGTCAGAAGTAATGGGTGTTAGTTTTTTTCCCTTTAGCTACAAAAATCAGTAAACCAATATTTTTTTAAATGATCAATGCTTGATGTTACAAAGTCATGTACATGTAAAAGATCTGAGATAGGGTGAAAGAAAAAAAATACAAGGTGACAAAAAGAAGAACTAGGAAACTTTAATCTGAAGTTCTGTAGACCTTTCTTCTCTGGCCTGTCACTTCCAAATTTCTGAGAAATCTGTAGATCTTAAAGTTGCCATTAAGTTAGCACACTTAGGAAAATTACCTTGTGTGCTATTAATTAGCTCACTTAATATATAGATTAAGAGAAATACAATATTTTAAGAAACCTATAATCTAAGGTAATTTCCAATAGTGTGGACTGATAAGATAATGGAGACCACATCAACATAAGGATCTTGCAGACAACCAGGCCACCATAGGTGGTCTTGTGATCACCAGACTGATGTCATCCCCTGCATACCATCCCAAGTCCACACCCACCAAGTTTCCTTTAAGAAAAGAGCCTGAGGCCCCCAAAGCGTGTTGCTCACTCTCGTGATGGCCCACGTTCTCCCTTGAATGGGTCTCTGCTTTCCTAAATAAGTTTCTAACTGTGTCTCTAACTCAACACATCCTGAAATTCATTTCTGTGATATTTGTCAAGAACCCCACTCATACTGAGGTGAGGTCCCCCTCTCTGGGAAGTCCTCAAAGCTCCTCTAGTGACAGAGTCATTGAAAAAGACATGCCAGATAGACCCATGGATACTAGTAAAACAGAGTTCCAAAAGTATATTAATGTGATTTCAGCTTACTACTTGAGACTCACCTTTAAGAAATTTTCTCTTGACTCGTTTGAGTGAGAACTAAAGAAGAGTATACATAATTTAAGACTTAAAATTCCCTTTCCTTTTCCAATTACATATTTATGAAGCTATGTTTTTATATATGCAAAGGTATATTTCTTTGTAACTTCAACCAAAACATATTGCAACAAACTGAATGCACAAGGAAGTATTAAAGAGATTAAAAAAAAATGCAAAACCAATGACATTCTTCTCACTAATGCTTTCTGTTTATAGTTATTTTCCATGAAAAATTTGAAACATATGCTACTCTGAAAGGAGTTCATTATTGTCATTTTAAGTGATATGACAGTAAAATATTTAATGAATTGCCAGTTTTAAATCCTAATACGAAAAATATTGATAGCTCTTTGATGTCTTCAGAAATAAAGAGATAAAGATACCATGAGATCAAAGAGTTCTAGAACTACTACTTCTGTGTATTCTCCTAGGCTGTAGCACATTTTGTGAAAGAAAAAAATTAACTGCAAAAAGTTATCTTCAATTAATTAAATTTCTCAGATACCTGGAATAAATGTCATCTTTCAATTCCTGGACCAGCTGACACATGTCAGTCCTCAGGTAGGGCAGAAATCCAGGTCCTAAGGAGGGCACTGGAGCCTGTGGGGGGTCCTTTAATGTGGATCCAGCTGAGGAATTGGGGACAAATGATTATAGCAGTATTGCTAGCAGCATTGTAGCAGTATTACTGTAATGATAAGAACCGCTCTACCCCCATGAACCATGCGTACCTACCCCATGGTTGTGCAGTGTATAATGTGATTTTGCTGTGCCTCTCCAGAACAGGTAGAAGCTATTTTCCCTCCCCTTGAATCTAAGTTCTTGCCTTGTGACTAGCTTTGTCCACTATAATGCAGTAGAAGGGAGACTGTGCTATTTCCAAGACAAGGCCTTAAGAAGTAATGCTGCTTTTGCTCTCTTGGCACATTTCTGCTTCCGTGTAAAAAGCCAGGTTCCAACTACCAGAGGGCGAGAGGCCATGTGGAAAGAGAGACTTAGGCAGCAGCCAGTCTCCACCAGCAGATCTGTGAGCCCCAACTAAGCCCAGTCAAACCTAGTTGATTTACCTCCTGACTTTGAATGCACAGGTGAACCCAGCTGACTCCATGTGGAGTAGAGGATGGGTCATCTCAGCCTCACATGTTGCCAGCCTGCAGACTCATGAGCAGATTCATCATCATGGCTTTAATCCACTAAGTCTGGGGTGATTTGTTGTGCTGCGATAGATAACTGTTACACTGTGGGAACCCTGTGTGCATTTGATCTAATGCAACTTCATAAATCCAAGCTTACCTTTGCATCTTTTATGTGTTTCATGTGCTGGATACCTCCCCTTGGCCCCTCTAGAGCCTTTTTCTACTTTGTTCTCTATGCTAGGAGGCCAACCTGTGAATACCACTGTCATTTGGCCAACAGGGAGCCCAGCACAAGATGGGTAGGAAAGGAGAGGAATATTAGTTAGAATATTTTTTCCTCCCCAGATTCTCTCCCTTCTGATGTTGCCATCAGTTGACTGAGCTCCTTGATCAAAGGTCACTTCTCGCCAAGTTGTAGACTCTATGATTGTTTTCTTCTAGGTTCTGACAGCTTCTCTCTCTTTTTGTCCCAATTCAGGGGACAAAACAGCTCAATTGCAATTAGCCCCTTGTTAATGACTACCTTTTTTTGTGGTTTTCCTCACTTATATCTTTTAAAATATTCTTTCTTAATAAGCCTTCCTTGCTTGATCATAGTTTACTCCCACTGTTTCCTATTGGGATGCTAAATGATAACTGATGTTAGCCCCAAACCTCACCTCAGCAATTCTATTGATCTTTTAAAAATGAAGTCATATTGGAAATAATCAAGATGCCCATCACCAAGGAATTAGCTAAATTATGTTACCTAATGGGAAGAATTCTTGAGTGTTGGGATTCCCAGCAGAGTTCCTGTTCCCAGCATCTACACAGAGAGGGGGCAGGTGAACTTTGTAGATGGTTGTTCTTCCAGAACCAAAACCTAATCTTCCAGGGTGGGATTGTAGCTCAGTGGTAGAGCACTTGCTTCACATGCGTGAGGCACTGGGTTTCGATCCTCAGCACCACATAAAAATAAAGATATTGTGTCCATCTACAACTAAAAAATAAATTAAAAACAAAACAAAAAAAAACTCTAATCTTCCAAACTCCTAAGTGCCCCAAAGTCTCTTACAGCATGAACCTAGAGGACTCTGAGCTTAATGAGTGTCCAAAGGGTAGGACTTAGGGGTAGGCAACGATGGAGGATTAGCTGGAGTTTAAACTACAGTTCTTTTGTTCCTTGGCCAGGTCCCTGGCCTCAAGTACATCCACTAGTCCCGCCCTGCAGGGAACAGCCTCTCATCCAGATGGCATGTTTGGTGTGGTGCATGGTATCTCTGGAGATGGTACAGCGATATGTCCTCATTCCACAGGCTCTTTCACAAAGAAAGCTTGCTGCTCTCTGCTAAGTGGTAGAGCATTTCCTCTTCCCTTTGAATCTAGGCTGTGACCTGTTTTGACAGACAGAATGTGGCACAAGTAACACTGTATAATTTCCAGTGCTGGGCCTTAGGAGATCTACAATTCCCCTTGCCTGTGTCCCTACTCTCTTGGAGCCAGGATACCATGTCATGAAGAAGCTCAAGCAGCCATCAGCCAGCACCAACTGTCAAACATGAGACTGACTCATTTTGGACCTTCTCACCATCTCAGCACCCTAACCTAAAACTGCATGAAATAGAAAATGGCATGGTCAATCCTCAGATCATGAAAAAATTTTTAAAAAATTAATATTTTAAGCAACTAAATTTGAGGGATGGTTGTTTCACAGTAACAGGTAACTGATGCCCTTGCTTTCTGGGGCTTGGGCAGCCAGCTCTTATTTGAGTTTCACTGCTACCTCCTCCTCCTCCACTTGTTGGGTCACACCATTTGGTTACTTGTTTTGGGTGCTCTACCAGAAATTCCAGTTTTTGATTCAATAACTTCATTGCTCATATAGCCTGCGTCTATCCATCTTCCAGTATAACCTAGTGCCCTCAGAAGCTGAGCATGATCATCATTTGAAAATGTTATCAAAGCCGGGCGCAGTGGCTCAAGTCTGTAATCCCAGCACTTAGGGAGGCTGAGACAGGAGAATCATGAGTTCAAAGCCAACCTCGGCAATGGCAAGGTGCTAAGCAACTCAGTGAGACCCTGTCTCTATATAAAACCCAAAATAGGGCTGGGGATGTGGCTCAGTGGTTGAGTACCCCTGAGTTCAATCCCCAGTACCAAAAAAAAAAAAAAGAAAGAAAAAAAGAAAAAAGACGGGGCTGGGATTGTAGCTCAGCGGTAGAGCCTTGCCTCGCATGCGTGAGGCCCTGGGTTCGATCCTCAGCACCACATACAAGGCAATAAAATAAAGACATTGTGTCCATCTACAATTAAAAAATATTAAAAAAAAAGACAATGTTATCAAGATGGGGAGCTTGGGGCTGGAATTGTGGCTCAGTGGTAGAGCGTTTGCCTCACATGCGTGAGGCACTGAATTTGATCCTCAGCACCACATAAAAGTAAATAAAGACATTGTGTCTATCTACAACTAAAAAATATTTTTTAAAAAAGATGAGGAGCTTGGACCCTAAAACCCCAAATTGATGGTAAAATGACTGAATGCCTCATCTTCAACACCTCTGTCTTTCTTGATGAACCTGGATGACTTGTTGAGGATGCCAGCCCAGGGTTAATAAAAAAGTATCTTCCCCCAAGGACAGAGAAGAGAATTATTATCAAAGATGAATAATGGGGGAATATCTAGGGAAATGCCAACTATAGGATCAGAGGAAGAATTTGAGTCAGGGACAGTTATGGTTTAGATATCAGGTAGGTGTCTCCCAAAAGCTCATGTGTGAGTCAATAAAAGAAGGTTTAGAGGAGAAACGATTAGGTTATGAGAACCTTAACCCAATCAGTGAATCAATCCCCTGATGGGATTAAGTGAGTGGGAATTTAAAGTGGGTAGGGTGTGGCTGGAGGAGGCAGGTCATTGGGGGGCCTGTCTTTGGAGTTTATATTTTGTATCTGGCAAGTGGACTGACTCTCTCTCCCTCCCTCCCTCTCTCTCTCTCTCTCTCTCTGTCTGATCCTTGTGTGAGCCACTTCCCTCTACCACACTTCTCTTCCATGATATTTTGTTTCACCTGAGGTGGAGCCTGCTGTCTATGGCTTGATACCTCTGACACCATAAAGCCCCCAAATAAACTTTTCCTCCTCTAAAATTGTTCTTGTCAACTCTTTTAGTAACAGCAGCCAAAATGCTGACCAAGAAAGGCACCTCAGAGCCAAGATGTCAGACCTGAGTAGATTCAGGGTAAATATCAATGCTGCAGCAGATTGATTTCTTTAATTTATGCTGCAGGAATGGCCAGGTTTGGTAGTGGCCAAGGCTGGGAAATCCAAGTAGAAATTGTTCCATGAGTGCTCTTCAGTTCTTCCTTCTCAGGGGTCTCCTGGGTTTCCCCTGGAGGTGGTATCTACCACCATGTTGAATTACTTCGTAGATGCTCATTGTTAGTCTTACTTTGGGCGGTTGGACATCATGAGGGCTCACATGTGCCCAGCACAGACTTGTGCTTTCACGTTCCACAGCCACACTTATCACATCCTGGATATGTTCCAGGCTTTTTCCAGCTGTGAGAGACACATGGTGGCAGAGGTTTCTCCTGCCAGGCTCATCTGTGAACCTTTCTCCTGACAAGTTCATACTTCCTCCTTTCTGGGATAACTTTGACAATACAGTGGTTTTCTGGGAAATGTTTTATAACCTGTTCTCCATAGGAGAAAAAGGAGCCATGAATTGTGGTGTTTGAGGATTTCAAACAGTTCCTGGTCTTCTATGGCTAAGTTTAACCTGAAAGTTAACTGGCTTTCAAAATTCTTAAGCATTTAAAGGCCATATCTTGAAAGTTCCTAGGGGCTGGGTGCTCTTTCTTTCTAAGAAAGGAAGTATTTTGGATTTTCCCATTTTACTGGATCCTTGTTTGTTGTTTCAGGCTTTGTTTCTGTCTGATATGCTGGGGGTGTGCCCTCATTACCTCTGTGAATGTCCTCCTCCACCCTAATCCCCAAACACCATAAGCCACAGCTGCACTCAATTCTAAAGCAGTGGCTCTGTCTCAATGACCAGTCAGCTTTTCAGAGGCTTCCTAGCGTTGGAAGGCTGCCACTGCCTGACTTTGTACATCTGCTGAGCCCAATGAGCTCTGGGAAAAGCCTGGAACTCTATTTCTTTCCTGGGCAGCTAAGAATCTCCCACAACAATGTGGAGTGAGGCTCCAGCAATTCCCAAGTCACCGCTCAGCTGGGGTCTCAGGGGTACCCTGCAATGCTTTATGTCATCCTTTACCTGATTCATATCAGTTGAAAGGCTGCGTTGGGATACCCTGCATAAGCTCTCTCAAATTTCCATCTCCATGTTTAGCCACAGGTTTCTAGAGGAACTGCCATTGACCCTCCCTTTTGCTTTGAAGAGAAAGTGCTTCTTCTATTTGAGACTAACATCTTCACCTTCCTTCTGGGTATTCGCTGCTCTCTTTTCTCCAGGGTCCTTCCTTCAACACCTCTCCTCTCTTTCCTAACTTTAAATTTTCCTTACCAGTTGGTTCTTTCTCACAATGTATTTGCATCTTAATTATTTTTCATCTTTGTTCACAGTGCTATAGTTCGAATCTTCAATGTCCCTTTAAAAGGTGGGGCCTAGTGGGATGTCTTGGGTCATTGGAGAACTGTTTCCAGAGGATTGTGGAACCCCAGTTTCTTTCTCTTTCTCCCTTTTGCTCTTGGTGGTAAGGTAAATGGTTTTGCCACATGTCTCCACAGGCCCCAAAACAATGGGACCAATAAATCATAAACTGAAACCTCCAAAACTGTGAAAAAGAAGTTGTCTCTTTAGAAGCTGATTATTTCAGGTATTTGCTACTAACAGCCCCCACACCATTCTTTGTCAGCTCTGGATCCCACTCTAGTTATTACAGATGCTCCTCATCTTACAATAATGGTGTTATGTCCTGATAAACCCACCATACATTGAAAATATCATAAGCTGCTGGGTGTGGTGGCACACGCCTGTAATCCCAGAAGCTCAGGAGGCTGAGGCAAAAGTGAGGTACTAAGCAACTCAGTGAGACCCTGTCTCTAAATAAAATACAAAATAGGGCTGGGGATGTGGCTCAGTGATCAAGTGCCCCTGAGTTTCAAAGTTCCAAAGTTCCCAGTACCAAAAAAAGAAAAAGAAAATATCATAAACTGAAATGCATTTAATCCACCTATCACAAATAAGCGATATAGCACACTGAGGAGAATCAGTTGTTTATCCTCAAGATCATGTGGCCGATAGGGAGTTACAGCTCAGTGCTACATATGGCCAGCTCAGGAGTACACCAAAGTCCCCAAATTTCAAGTACAGTTTCGCTGAATGTGTATCACTTTTGCACCATCATAAAGTTAAAAAATCCTAAGTCCAATCAATCTAAGTCAGGCCCCATCTAAATTCTATCCCCCATCCTTCCTTTGGAGGACATCTCCATAAGAAGTCTGTTTGCTGCTTTCACATCCCAGTTGCCATGTGCTTCCCAAGCCCTGCCGTCTGGTATGGAGGAGTGGGCAAAGCCTATTTCACATGCTTCTTCCCTACTCTATGTTCAGGGATGTCACATTGGTGGCTTGAAATGGACCGTGGTGGGAGCATAGAAATCAGCAAGTGCTACATGCCAGGGCTTGGCCCCTGCTCCCCAGAGAACCAGTTGTTAACTTTTACTAGCATGCCACTTAACTAGGTGGCCTCTGTTGTGAGGCAATAACTGCCCCCCAAACATTTCTCTGAAGGCCTTTCTTCTGCTTGCCGCTGCATCCTCCTGATTTGTGTGAACTTTCTCACTCCTGCTTGAGGTCAGGATTGGTCTAACTTAGTCATAACCTTCCATGTATGTGAACTACCATGCCTCGGCAAAATTTACAATTAAATTTGATGGGAAACATAGCAAGGAATGTATCACTGATGTGACATTGATGTAAGAGGCACTGAAAGCTTTAAGTTGACTAAAATTGTGACTTTCATTGAAATACAAACACTATTTTATTATCTCTCATGAGTCTGAGGGTTTATAGGGCTCACCTGGACAGTGCTCCCCTTGATGTTCCCTGGGGATGCATTGTCTGCACTAGTGGCTAAGACGTGGCCACTGCTGATTTGCATCTCATGGTTGGTGCTGGCTGATGACCAGAAGTTCAACTGGAGCTGTGAACCAGAGGCCTTGGCTCTCTGCCTCCCCCATGGCCTCTTCATATGGGCTGAATGTTCTGCAGCTGGATATCAAGATCGAGCATCCCTGGAGCAGGCATTCCAAGAACAAGGAAGCAAAAGCTGCCAATCCCGAAGCCTGGCATTGGAATTCCCAGAGTATCACTCCTGCTGCATCTGCTGGTCATGCAGGATGCAGGGGAAGGAAGAGAGTGTTCTAAGCCCTAGCATTCTCCTGGGAACTGATAAAAATACAAGTTCCTAATAGGTGCTAAGAAGTCACTGATGTTATATTGTTACCTCAAGGGTAACAGCTAAAGGACAATAAAAGTATGTGGAACTACAATGTTAATAAAAGGGAAATAGAGTAATTAAAACATTCAATCCATATTAAAGCAATAAAGGAGAGAATTTTTTTTTTTAAAAAAAGAGACTCATTAAATAGCATCATCAAGGGGCAGTGGCACACACCTGACATTTCAGCCACCCTTGAGGCTGGAGCTGGAGGATTGCAATTTTGAGGCCAATGTGTGCAACTTCTCCAGACCCTTTCTCAAAATTAAAAACAAACAAAAAGGGCTGGGGATTAGCTTTGTGCCAGACAGCCTGTGGGTTCAATTCCCAGAGAACATGAAAAAAAATAGAATCAGGTGTAGATTAAATCTCAAATATAAGTGCAAATACTCTCTAAGTAAAAGATAAAGATTGTCTAATTGGATTAAGAAAACAAGCTGTAAACTCTATTCTGCTGATAAGAGACATATTTGGCATCGGGGAAGATTGCAAAGGTGCACTGTTATCCAGTGTACAACTGCTTTGGATCTTATTTCCTGATGGAGATAGAAAAAGATGTGTTTGCCTGATCAATAACCTTATATTAAATCTAAAGTCATGTTGATCTGTTCTAGAAAAATATGTACTTTCAGCATAGCAGATGGTATTATGTTCCATCATTGGGGTCAGACTGGTCAATTTAATTGGGATAGGAGGGGTCCCAGCATCCTTGTACCCTTTCCATCTTGGCAGGAACAGTCATCATTGTTATTCTACTGGGAATCCAGTACGGTTTCCAGTTTGCTGTCTTGGAGGGGGAGTGGAGAGGAGTTTCATAGGGTTCTACATGACCTTTTCAACCATAATGCCTCTTACTGCATAAGTTAGCAAACGAACACAAATGTTAAAGACTGGGGTTGGGGGGGTCGGTGGGGGGCCATGAACCCATTTGATCCACTGCAAGATGGACATGGGCTGGTAATCATTTACCACCTTGGCCTCCAGTATCTCTATCTCTATCAGGAGCTCTAATGAATGGCATTTTCTATTCTCTAGTACGTAGTCACTCCAGAGCTGGGAGGGATCACTCCTTAAAATTTGGTCTCACTGGGAGTCAAGGCTGTTGACATCACATACACCCTCCTAGAAGGTAGGAAGAGAGGTTTTCCGTTTCTTGTTTTTCTTTGTTTGCAGTGTTGGGGAATAGAACCCAGAGCCTCCTGCAGGCAAGGCAAATACTCTACTACGGAGCCACACCCACAGCCCCAGGGCTTGTGTGATTTGAACTTCCCACTGGTGGTGAAGGAGAAGAAGAAGAAACCCACTTGAAACATAAAGACATACATCATTTAAGAAGAAGCAGATAGGCTTTCCTATCTGCTTCCCCAGGAATTAGGTCCCAAAGGGAAGAACAAAGGGTGGGATTTAAGAGTTGCTAGAATTACAGGCATGAGCCACTACACCTGGCTTGCCTCATGTTTTTAAAAAAAATTTATTTTAAGATGGACACAATACCTTTATTTATTTGTATATAGTGCTGAGGATTGAACCCAGTGCTTCACACATGCTAGGCAAGCACTCTACCACTGAGCTACAATTCCAACCCTGCCTCATGTATTTTGATTCTGTTGGTAGGTGAATATATGTTAAGGATTTTTATGTGTTCTTGTAGAATTGATTCCTTTATAATCAAATAATGGCCCTTTTTATTCTTGATAACTTTCCTCGCTTTGAAGTTGTTTCTAACATTAGCATGGTATGTTTTTCCCCATCTCTTCAATTTAAATGATATGTCTTTATGTTTCAAGTGTGTTTCTTCTTGGGTCTTCTTTGTTCATCTATGTTGACACTTTTTTTGGTACTGGGGATTGAACTCAGGGGTACTCGACCATTGAGCCACATCCTCAGCCCTATTTTGGGTTTGTTTTTTTTTTTTAATATTTTTTTAGTTGTAGATGGACACAATGTCTTTATTTTATTGCTTTGTATGTGGTGCTGAGGATCAAACCCAGGGCCTCACGCATGCGAGGCAAGCGCTCTACCACTGAGCTACCATCCCAGCCCCCTATTTTGGGTCTTTTATGTAGAGACAGGGTCTCACTGAGTTGCTTAGCGCCTCGCTGTTGCTGAGGCTGGCTTTGAACTTGCGATCCTCCTGTCTCAGCCTCCCTAAGTGCTAGGATTACAGGCTTGAGCCATCGCGCCCGTCTTATGTTGACACTTTTTAAATTGGTGTATGCAGATCATTGCCATTCAAAGAGCTTATTGATATAGTTGGATTAATATCTAGTGTATTTGCCACTGTTTTTTCTTTGTTGCTCTTATTCTTTCTATTTTCATCTTTTCTTTTCTTTTCTGTAAGTATTTTATTTATCACTGAAGAAAAAACACAGCAGCAAGTTCTGTGTTGGCTTCAATAAGACCAAATAGTTAATCTTTAACATAGCTACTACACTCCAAAAATTGAAGTCAACACAGTCATTACTACAAATTACTTGTTGAAAGAATCTATTCTGAAGAGAAAGAAAATTAGGAAAAAGAATTTAAAGAATTCCTCCAAATCACACATTTATAAATATTGTCATATTTAAAATGCTTGAAAGGCATGAAGTCTCCATTAATGGAAAAGCAGTTTGCTATTGGCAACAGAAAAAAACAGCGATAGTTTACCAAATGCTTTAAAATTTAAAAGCTGTACTGTTTTGGGTTTGTACTTGAACAGTATTGTCATTACAATGACTGCAAATTGCTTTATACTCACCTCCTCTTAAGTAAAATCTACAGAAAATCCCACTGTATCCAATGTCTGTAATCTTTACTGCACTTAGAGTGAACCTAAAAACTTTCTAAATTTAGTTAATAGTAAATACCTCAAAATACCTAAAGAGGTATATTTCAACCACTAATGGTGTGAAAATTCTTTCAGATCCAATGGTTTAAAGGGTCTTTGAATATATTTTAACAGAAGCTGAACACTTCATTCCAAATTAATATCAGATATTCCAAAATCAAAAAAAGATGTTCTATACCAAGATACAGGTGTTACTCCATACCCGACAGGTTCACATTTTAAATTTATTTTTTAGTTTTTCTTTTTTGTAAACAAATGATTGATGAAATAATGCAACACCTTAAATTCCAGAAAATGGCATGGTTTTCCAACCTTCTGTGGATACAGTGCATGATCAATCTATTATATAGGATTAATACAAGTTCATGCTTTTTGTGTTATGGTGAAACAACATTAAAGAATCCAATTTAGATTGGTTGAAGCACAAGTATAATAATCCTTGAATGTGATCAAACATGTGTCTATGTAAGACATGAGTCTGAATCCACCATCTTGGGACTTAACGTCGTACTGTGGTCCATCCATCTTCATCAGTCTCATTTTTAGTACGACGAAGGGGTTCCTGATCCTTCTCAGCTCTCCATGAGGTCTTTTCTTTTTCACCTTCTCGGTCTTGATCCCGTTCTCGATCCCGATCCCGATCACGATCCCGGTCTCTTTCTCTTTCTCTCTCTTTCGAAAAAGCTGGGAGAAGAACTCGACGAGGGGGATCCCGCTCTTCGGCCCGGTCATCTTTCCTATCATCAGCACGTCCCCAAGAGCTTACTTCTTCACGTTCTGATCTGAGGGGAGGTCCTCTCCGGTCTCTGTCATCTCTGAGATCTCTTCTTTCTCTTAAATCACGTCGATCATCTCTCTCATGACGACGATCATCCCTATCCCTGTCATCCCAGCGACTTGCATCTCTCCAGCTGGAAGATTCCTCAGCTGGTCCTCTTCTCCAGCCACCTTCATCCCTGGGTCTTCTGAAGCGATCCTCACGATCCCCATCTCTTTCCCTGTCCCTCTCTCGTTCAGGATCTTTCTCATTCTCCTCACGATCTTGACTGTCTCTCTGTCTCTATCCCATTCACGTTCTTCTGATGGCCTTGATTCTCGAGGTGGACCCCAACTCTCTTCTCTGGCCTTTTCTTTCTCTCTCCATCCACCTGGCTTGACAAATGGCCTCCAGGGACCAGGTCTGGAGTCATCGCTTCACCTGGGAATCCGATCATCTTCATTGCGTCTGGAGATGCGATCGTCGTCCATGTTTCTCCAAGGCCCCCTGTCGTCATCTGCACCACGCCTGGAAATTCTGTCATCATCAGCATTCCTCCAAGGTCCTCGGTCATCATCCAACCCTCGCCTGGGACCCCGGTCATCATCCATGCCCCGTCTGGGACCCCGGTCATTGTCAGCATTGCGCCAGGATGATCGTTCATCATCAGCACCTCCTCGCCTGGGCCCCCGGTCGTCATCCATCCCACGTCTTGGTCCTCTGTCCTCATCAGCTGTTCGCCAGCTTCCTCTGTCATCATCCAGTCCTCGTCTAGGTGGTCTGTCATCATCTGCATGACGCCAGCTTCCCCTGTCATCATCACCAATTCGTCTGGGAGGCCTGTCATCATCTGCATTACGCCAGGAAGGACGGTCATCATCTGCTCCACGGCGAGAGAAACGATCTTCATCAGGACCACGTCGGGGGCCTCTGTCATCATCCATGCTACGCCTAGGGATCCGATCATCATCTGATCTAAGAGAGGACTCTCTCTCTTCATCATCTCCCAAACGCCTGCGTCGGTCTTCATCTCTCCTATGCGGCCTCTCCTCATCTTTTCTTTTTCTGTCTTTGGTGGGATTTTTTTTTTTTAATGGTGCATCTTACAGATGCATGTATTCATGCCACGTAGTAAACAGTACTTATACAAGGGGACAGTGACATTCTGTGTTCCCATCTAACACAGTTTGCTTAAATTTATAGGCAGACTGACATTTCATTTCCTGTATCCTCAAGAAAGCTTGTTAATAATGACCATGAGCAGGTGCAGGACTGGAACATTTCAAAGCCTTAGTTCTTTTATCAGCACTCCTGATCTTATAAATGAAGAAGCTCATCAACTCCATTTCTACTCCAAATTCCTAGTATGCCTGGGTATGCCACAGGAGAAGAGGTATCTGGTTTGAGTAGTTCCTGGAGTGAAGGGGGTGCTCCACTCAGGACCAGAGGGGTCCTTAGCTTATAACACATAAGCTAAGAAAAGAATTTGTTGGAAAAGAATTTCAACACACACCAAAGGCAAAGACAGATTTATTTTGGGAAACAGATACACTTTCAAGGAAGAATGTGGGACATTTCAAGAGTGAGACATTTTTGTGGGTTCAGGGCTTTTCTTTTAAAGGAAACTTGGTGGTAGGTGCATATGGGAAGGTATGTAGGAACGCTATCAGTCGGGCAATGTCAAGGTGGTTTCCAGTGGTCTGGTCAGTCCCAGGATCCTTGGGCTGATGTGGTTGGTCTTCATTACCTGATCAGTAGAATGGTGGAAAACCTCCTTAGCCGGGCGCAAGCCTGTAATCGCAGCACTTTGGGAGGCTGAGACAGGAGAATCACGAGTTCAAAGCCAGCCTCAGCAACAGCGAGGCGCTAAGCAACTCAGTGAGACCCTGTCTCTACATAAAACACAAAATACGGCTGGGGATGTGGCTCAGTGGTCGAGTGCTCCTGAGTTCAATCTCCAATACTAACAAAAAGAAAAAGAAAAAGAAAACCTCCTTATTTCTGAAAATATTGGATCTATCTTTGCTTAATCTATTTATGAGGGATGAGGTAATTAACAGTGCACAGGTATATTTACAGATTTTCCGGGAGTGACAAGCCCAGAAAAGTATGTGGAACTTTTGGATTAAAATTTTAGTTCCTTGTCTTTCTTTTATGTCTCCTTTCTACCTATTTCTTATTTCTGCTATCCCACCCCAGGCATAGTAGGGCTTCATGAGGACCCAGATTTTTTTAAAATATTTTGTTTAGTTGTAGATGAACACAATATCTTTATTTATTTTATGTGGTGCTGAGGATCGAACCCAGTGCCTCCCGTATGCAAGGCAAGCGCTCAACCGCTGAGCCATAGCCCCAGCCCCCAGATTTTTTAAAAATTTTTTAATTCTTTTTTTTTAGTTGTCAACGGATCTTTATTTTTATTTGTTTATCTGTGGTGCTGAGAATCGAACCCAGTGCCTCACACATGCTAAGCAAGCACTCTACCACTGAGCCACACCTCAGCCCCCGGACCCAGATATTTTTAATAATGCTTTGAAGAAGCTCAGCAGCACCAACAGTTGAGGCCACAACAGACCGTACAACTGACTCAGCAGTCATGAAACATCCAGGGCCTTTTTGTGGCTTTAATTAAGAATTTTATATGATTCAATTTTCTCTCCTTTCTTAGTTTATCAGCTATACATCTGTTTTTTTATAGGTGCTTTTTAGTGGTTGTCCTAGAGTTTGCAATATACAACCAATTCAAGCCCACTGTTCAGTAATACTATAGTACTTCACAGGTGTTATGAATACTGTATAATAATGAAATAATTCTAATTCCTCCCTCCTATCTCTTATATCATTGCTGTCATGCATTTCACACATATATATACATAAGTATATATAAAATATATAAAAATATAAGTACATCTGCATATATAATGCACATATACATATATATGTACTTATATACATACATACTTACATGTAAATGTCTATAGACATATATACATGCATAGTTGAATATATCATTGATGCTATTTTGAGTAATCTGTTATCTTTTAGATCAATTGATAACATTTTTGGGGGGAGGTACCAGCGATTGAACTCAGAGGCACTCGACCACTGAGCCACATCCTCAGCCCTATTTTCTATTTTATTTAGACACAGGGTTTCACTGAGTTGCTTAGCACCTCACTTTTGCTGAGGCTGACTTTGAACTCTCAATCCTCCTGCCTCAGCCTCCTGAGCTGCTGGGATTACAGGCGTGCGCCACCAAGTCCAGCCAATAACAAAAATTAAAATAAAAATTTACATTTTACTTTCATTTATTCCTTCTCTGAGCTCTTTCTTCATATAGACCAGACTTTCTGACTTGTATAATTTCCCTTCCCCCCAAAGAATTCTTTTTCATGATTTTTTTTGCCAGGTAGGTCTTTTGGCAACACAGTCCCTCTATTTTTATTGGTTTGAGAAAACCTTTATTTCTCTTTCACTTAGAAAACAAAACCAAGGGCTGGGTCTGTAGCTCAGTGTCAGAGCACTTGCCGAGCACGTGTGAGGCACTGGGTTTGATCCTTAGCATCACATAAAAATAAATAAAATAAAGGTCCATTGACAACTAAAAAATATTAAAAAAATAAATAAAAGTATTCTGTTCATGAACAACAACAACAAATTAAAAAAAAAAAAAACAAACCAAAAAGCATAACAAAACTTCATTTTCTCATGGTTTACAGACAGGGTTTGGGTGGGCTGTGGTCCCTCCAAAGGCTCTGAGAGTCCCCCTTCTTCCAGCTTCTGCTGATTCCAGGTGGTTCTCTTTCACTTTTAAAGGATAATTTTGCAAGGTACAAACTTCCAGGTGGGTGGTCTTTTTCTCTCAGTACTTCAAGCCTTTCACTCTACTGACATTGCTTGCATGGTTTCTCCTGAGTCAGGTGTGATTCTTATATTTGCTCTCTGGAAGGTTAGATGTGTTTCTGCCCCTCTCCCCCAGCCTCTTTCAGGATTTTTTTTCTTTATCTTTGATTTTCAGTAGTTTGAATATGATACACCTTGTGTAGTTTTTTGGGGCCATTTTCCTTGGTGTAACAGTGTCCACTTTATGCTTTGAATATAGCCCTTGCTGCTCTGCCACTGCAACTTATTTTTAATAAGCTGTTTTAATAAGCTATTCCTCCCTAAACTCTCCCCTTTCCTAGTCTCAGGGGAAACAGGATTACCTTTCTTCCCCGGCCTAGGCAGAGTTGTCTGTCATTGAGTACACACCCACCATAGGAATGAAGTCATCCAGACTTTGGGGATGGTACAAGATCTCAGAAATGGCTATCTCCTAAATTAATAAGTGAGTTGTTTTTTTTTTTTTTTTTTGAGTCACCTATTGAAAAGCCCCCTGTTCCTGCTGATGGGCAGAATTACAGCCTTTTGGGACAGGAGTGTTTCTTCTTTGCTAGCAAAGCAATAAACCTTTTTCCTTTTTCTCAAAACTGTGTCCTCCTTATTGGATTGGTATCGGGGACAAGGACCAAGCTTTCGGCAACACTGGTCGATAGTCTCAGTTTCTTAATCTGTGATTTGGTGTTCAATGTTACTTCAGGGAAATTCTTAAGGTAATTGCTTCAAATATTGTTTCTGTTCCTTTCTCTCTTCTCTTTTTGGTATTCCCATTTGTTCTTGAATGTTCTATTCTGTTTTTTGTTTCCTCAGTCTTTTTTTTTCTTTTCATTGCTTTTCAGTTTGGGAGATTTCTATGATAAACCAAGAAATCATAAATGAGATTAAAATAAAGCAAAGACAGATTTATGTGGGTGGGAATAGATTTGCAGATCAGGAACACTAGCTCAGCTAGATGGAGCCTGAGGAAAGGTGAGCTTGAGTTTTTATTACAGGGAGAAATGGCATTTTTTTAAGGAGATAAGCAGGAGGCAAGCTTGTCACAAATCAGGGTGGTCATAAACTTTGTAAGTGTATTGGAATGTGCAGGTCAAGAGGCAAAGGTTTTGTTAGATTCCGGAAAATTGTTCCTGCTGCTGGATTCAACTCTTGACCTGATATCAGGGTGGCTATCTACCGTTGTCAATAAAATCTCTAAGGCTCATAAAGGGATTTTTGCTCCTTTTTCAATTATTCTGCCACCATTTTGATTTTTTTAAAAATATTTTTTCAGTTGTAGATGGACACAATATCTTTATTTTATTTATTTATTTTTATGTGGTGCTGAGGATCGAACCCAGTGCCTCACACATGCGAGGCAAGCGCTCTACCACTGAGCCACAGTCTCAGCCCCCATTTTGATTTTTATGTTATCAGTACTGCAATATCCTCAGCCTCAGAGATCTTTCCTTAAGTGGTGTCCAGTCTACTCATAAACCCATCAAAGGTATTCTTCATTTCAGTTAGTGTTTTGATCTCTAGCATTTCTTTTTGGTTCTCTCTTGAAAATTCCATCCTCTGCCTACGTTGCCCCTCTCCTCTTCCATTCTGTCTGCATTAATCCACCAAAGCCCTTAGCATATTAATCAGAGTTCTTTTAAATTTCTGCTCTGATAACTTCAACCTTCCTGCCATACCTGGTCCTGATGCTTGCTGTGTTTCTTCAAACTGTGTTTTTGCCTTTAAATATGCCTTATAATTTTTTCTTGACAACTGGACGTGAGATGCTCCGTTAAAGGAATTGCTGTGAATGGACTGCCCTCCATCGCATGGGTTCTGCACCCATGGACTTGGCCAACTTTGGGAGGAAAGTATTCCGGAAAAAAATGTTCCCAAACTGAACACATACAGTCTTTTTTACTTGTTATTATTCCCTAAACGATACTGTGTAATGACTATTTAGATAGCATTTGCATTTTATTAGTATTATAAGTAATCTAGAGATTATTTAAAATACATGGGAAGATAGTGAGGCTCCGTGGCTCATGCCTGTAATCCCAGTGGCTTGGGAGGCTGAGGCAGAAGGATTGCGAGTTCAAAGTCAGCCTCAGCAGTTTAGTGAGGCCCTAAGCAACTTGGCAAGACCCTGTTTCTAAATAAATTATAAAAAGGGCTGGGGATGTAGCTCAGTGGCTAAGCACCCCTGAGTTCAATCCCTGCTACCAAAATCAAATAAAATAGATGAGAAGATGTGCAGAGATTAGGGACTTCAACATCCCTGGATTTTGATATCCATGAGGGGTCCTGGAACCAATCTTCTTGATTACCCAAGAGACCACTGTGAAGTGGTGGCAAGTTGTGTGGGGAGGGGAAGCATTCTCTGTTCCTCCCATTAGGAATGTCTTCTCATCAGCCTGCTTTTCTGGACTGTGAAGATCACATGAGCTTCTCAGCCCCACATCCCCGCAGGTGGGATAGCGTGGCTAAAGGGGCCTGGTGTTGGCTATTTCTTTTCCCACAGCTCTGGCTAACCAGTTCCTCCTGCGGTCAGAACTTGTTAAAGAAAACAGAATGCTTTGGCTTGTTACTTCTCCCCACCTCCTGCTGGAAGCTCCAAGGGATTCTTCTCTGCTACTTGCTGTGAGGACTCGAAGGTAAAACTCATAAAAGCTTGGGACCTCCTTGGACTCACTCTTGTAGTGAAGCTGTGGCCTCCACTCTTTTTTTTTTTT